>WTSP01010650.1:65257-104132 GCA_025331215.1 Actenoides lindsayi | reverse complement strand
CCCTACATACTAAATTAATTTGAATTCAATTTTTACCCTTGTTAAAACTCTCCCCCCCCCCCCCCTTTTTTTTTTTCCTCTCAAAACTTTTGTAAATTGTCATAGTTCTATAAATGTATCGGCAAGACAGGCATCTCTGTCCTGTATTCTTGCTATAAGTCAAATTTGAGACCGCTTGCCAGAGCTCTGCTGTGGACACAAAATGCCTTCCAGGAACAGAAAAGCCTTTTACACCTTTACAGCTTGTCATTGCTTGGGGTAGTGTAACACAGAGTACATCTGCAAGAGGCAGGATCCTTCAATACCACAGAGCACATGTGGGAAAGTGAAGAAATGTCTGTTTGAGAAGTGATTCAGGAGAGACTATCAAAAGGAAAGGTAACAGCCAAAATAAAAACCGCACGCTCTGTGATAAAGGCTGCTTGAAGCAGAAATGTCAGGGGTTTTGTTTTTTTTTTACCACTGTTCCTCTTGTCTGTATTTGAATACATGTTAGTGAATGTGGGTTATTTGTTTTAAAGTCTCTTTCTTCCTTATCAAAGGCTGTCTTCTGACTTCACTCTGGGTTTTTGCTGGAAAGATGCATTTAGTAATGTAAATGTGATTCTTCCCTGAAGCAGCTGCAAAGAGTGGCACAATTCTGTCTGTGCTTGCATCAGTTGCACACATTAGCAGAGAAAGAGAGTGACTGATGGATAGAAGGGATGGCTCAGAGGATTTGTACCAAGTTGTGGCCTCATCCCTTCAGCTCTAGGACATCAGCTTGTACCCAGTCCTGGTTGAAATCCAGTGTTC
Source organism: Actenoides lindsayi (assembly GCA_025331215.1). Classification (NCBI taxonomy): domain Eukaryota; kingdom Metazoa; phylum Chordata; class Aves; order Coraciiformes; family Alcedinidae; genus Actenoides; species Actenoides lindsayi. Next base: position 103,337 of record WTSP01010650.1, on the reverse strand, counting down.
CAGCTAGAGGAGCAGAGCAGAAAAACTCAAAACTAAAGGAAGTGGGTGAGCGGAACGTGAGGACAGAATAAGAAGTTGATGGGTCTTACTGTAGCCTTAACAAGTCTGTAAGTAAGCAGCACTCCTTTTTTCCAGGTCTTGGTGCGAACACAGCTAAATGCAATGCTAAGTTTCTCCCTTGCATGTAGTTCCTTGTGGTGCAAGGAGATAATGGAATTTAAATGGAGGACCCAGCCTATCAATCAATTTTGGGAGTTTTATTTCTTTCGCCTCTGGAGTAATTCTTTAGAAAAACAGGCCTTTCAGGCCTCACAAATGTGAAAAACATTCCTCTGTCCATTCTTATCCCTGCGCCCTCTCCATCTCATCCATGGGTGTTCTCTTGCTCTAGTCTGGGGTGAGCTGATTTCATTGCACGGGTCCAGGGAACAGTAGGGGGTGTTACATGTGGTGTTGTGCCATTAGGACACGTGGTCCCGAGTATGCGGCCCTGCTGCAACATCACAAGACCGTGTATGGAGGCCACATGAAACTGGAACTGTAGAGACTATGAAAGATGTGGGAAACCCTGGGAGAACCAGAGTCTAAAAGGGTTAAAATTCCCTAGTCTAATTTCCTTTTCCCCAAGGGAAATCAAAGCCCCATGGGTTTTTCAAGGTCTACACCTGCCTATAAGAATTACGGGCATTTTGTTTTTCCTCCAATAGGGGAATGGAAACCATACTATGAACCTATGATTAATCACAACAAACCAGCACTTCGTGGTTAGAACTAACTATGGAATACACAAGCAATGCTTTTGTGATCAATCTGCAAGGGTTTGTTGTTTTTTTTTTAAGGGGAAAAAAAAAGCCCTGCCAAAAATGTGTGGAGTATTTTCAAATAATGAGTACATTCGAGGAAATTTTGATTTTGCTCAGGGACCATCTGCAAGCAGAGAAAGGGACTAAATTCTTTCAGCAAATTACTGACTGTGAATTATTCTCTCAGCACTAGTTAAGAATGTTGGAACTGCACAGCTGAAAATGTATTATTAAGCTGAGAACTTGGGATTTAGGGACCATAGATTGTGAACACTTTTCTTTTAGGTGTTTTTTTTTTTCACATGTCATGTGCCACAATAGACATCTTCAATTGGAAACATCAGGAGGTTCAAAAGGAGCACCAATGTGATGGACAAGGATAAATTTTAGTTTATATTCATGTGGGATCATCCACAACTGTGTAAGGGGCTGGTTTTGGTTACAAAAATCACAGAATCACAGAATCACAGAATGCTAGGGGTTGGAAGGGACCTCGAAAGATCATCTAGTCCAACCCCCCTACCAGAGCAGGATCACCTAGATTAAGTCACACAGGAACGTGTCCAGGCGGATCTTGAACTATCTGCATTGCTGTCATAGAAAGATATTGTAAATAAAGTCTGCTTAATGGGTTTAAAGCGAGAGAATTTGGTGTTTAGGAGTTCAGCTGGTTGTTCAGCTCCTGGACTGCCATGGCTAGCAAAGCCTTCAGATGGGCAATTAATTGAGGACTGGACCAGAGTGAAGTGGTAGTTTCTTCACTGGACCCCTGTGGAGGGCAACCATTTAATTTCACCAATGTGGGAGAGGAGATAGATGGTGGGTGGCTCTGTGGACCATCAGTGTGTTGGAAGTCACCCCCAGGCTCCATGTAGCTGCATCTCACTGGTGGGTGTCTGCTGCTGCTGACCCTGTTCCTGGCCTTGGTGCTGATCATTGTTCCCAGAAGCAGTATCTAGCAAAATAAACCCCATAACCACCCACATCGTGGATTCAGGTTTTTGAAATATGGGCTTGACATGGAACTCTAAGTAAAGCCCTAATTTTTGAAAGGTGTTTTCTATTAGAGAATATTCTGGGGAAACAATTTTGTATGTGTATTTAACACTTGATTCAATGTGTATTTTATTTTGATGAAAATGAAGTGTCTGCAATGTAAACTGTTTCTTATTCTGCTATATAAGGTGCCATGGAATACATTTTCTAGAATTATCTACTGAAAAATAATCTTATGAAGGATAAAACAGAGATATTTCCCCCCACTCCTAGCTTCCCCCAAGAAATTCTGTCTAAACTGACCTAATTTCATGTCACTTTTTGAGTCCAGTGAAACAGCAAGGCCTGCTGCATTAAGCTCTGTAACCATCGCTTGCTCACTTTACTGTAACCAAAAAAAATCAGATCGCATGTTGTAGAATAGTCCCATTATATTTCAGTTAATTGAATCCAGGAATACTTTAATCAAGGTGGGTGTAGACCAAAATGCCTTCCTGAAGACCTCAGAGATGTTCAGATCTCAATACTCATTTTGCAGATTTGTTTGAGCCTTGGAACATGATTTCCAACTCTTGAAGCTTCAGCTGAGCCCTAATGGGTAGGGAAGTGGAGGCAAAATTATCTCACCTGTCTTGCATGTGATTCCTATGTCTTTCTCTAATGTATGTGGTCTGTCTACCATCAGGGATGAGAGCCTGAGCTTGCCACAAGGGATCAGGCTCAACACTTATTTCCTAACCTAAACAGGTTAGGATTAATAACAATTCGGATTAATAGCAGGTTGCAGACTGAAATATTGAAACACAAGCCTAAATCCAGAATTAAGATTAGTTTGTAGTCCTGTGCAGGCGATGGAGAGACTTATGAGAGACATTCCAAGGACTGTTAGCTCAGCTTGAGATGCTAGAGTTATTTGAGAATTACATTAAAAGAGAAATTAGCAACATTATACAAAAAGTTTTCTATCTGAGCTACTTGTATTTACTGTCTGTCATCCACACACTCCCCAAAAGTCCAAAATACTTTCTGGCATTTCACCTTCCACTTTATTGTTTTCTTCTCTTTTCTGTCTCCTCTCTTTTGTGCTTTGTCTCTTTCTTCCTTGCTTCCCTTTCTTCCTTGCTTGCTTGCAGGAATGGACCACTGAATTTCTCTCTTCCCTACACCAGATTTCAGAGTGCTGAGAGGCTTCTGATCCATAAAAGACTTCGTGGTAGCAGGTCATTTACTGATTCAAGGAACATGTATATTGATAATATTGATACTAATAATTGTCTACCCATGGCTTAGAAGGAAACAATATCCTTTCTGGGACCTTACTTACCCCAAAAAGTGACTTTACTTCTGTGAAACAATGTAGAGTCTCCGAGAAAAAGAAAGAAAAGAGTAAGGAAGAGGCAGAAGCTGAAGCAATCAAGTAAAACAGTGTGAACATGTTGGGAAGAGTAGGAAGAGAGAGGAGGAAGGAATGAGAACAGTCATGAAGACAGAGGGACTTTGGAGGCAAGGGGAAAAGGAGGAAAATTATGAGAAAGATCAAGAAAGGAAAGGGAAAAGGTGACAGCCTGTGAACATGGGAAATGAATGGAGAGGATGAAGAGAAAGCAAGGGGATGTGTGTATGTGTAAAGGAAGAGATTAAAAGAGGCAGTATCGGAAAGAAGTGAAGTTGTCTAACATATAGAGATGGGAAGTGACATGTTTGTTTGAATTCTGGGGCTGCTCAGCCCGGCTGCACTCTGGTTTCTGCCTTTGATCAACTGCATGGCAGGCTGATGTCAGATCAGAAAGCAAATGAGATGATAAAGCAGCTGAAGCTGCAGCGAGCTTAACAGTGGCAGAGTGGCAGGGGGTGGGAGGGAGGAACTGTTGAAGGAGACGAATGCTCACTGTGCTTTAATTCGCAGAGTCCTGGCACTGAATTCAGCTGCCTTCCCTGCTGAGAGGTTGCAAATGGCCAGAGCAAGAATCTCCATTACACTGGCCACATACAGGAAAAAGGACCCGTTTCTACATGCTGGTACCATTGTCAGCAACGGTCTTTCCAGCTGTCAGCCTGGTTGAAGCATCAAAGAGAGTTAGCGGGCTGATGGAGTGCTTAAAAATATTGATGCCTCCTTTAGCTCTGCCTGCTTTACCCCTGCTTCCTTTCCAGCTTTTGGGTTTGCTGTGGCTAGTAGAAATGCAGGCAACTTTGAGAAGCTTTGCTGTGGCTGACACTTATCAGCTATGGGTTAGGTGGTAAACGGACAGAAAAGGGAGACTTTTTTCAGGGGAGGAGTGATTATCTCATCGACCCCCTCAGACAGTCTTTCAGGTTGACACTGTCTTGGGAAACCACCGTTGTCTTGGAGGAGGGGGAAGCGGCAATAACTGGTCTGTGGGTGGAAATTCAGAACTGCAGAGGGAAAAAATGAAGAACAAGAATCCCCAACAGCCAGCTTGATTCAGACACACACTGACTGCACTGAAATTTTTGGTAACTCCTGGTGCAGTGCCAAGCAGAATCCTTGGAGGCAGGGCCCAGGTCTAGGATGGAGTTGGTGGAGCTAATGGGAATTTCACAGAGCTGGAGGTGGTGTTTTCTGCAAGGTGAGGCAGTGGGTTTATCAATCAGGGTCCTGAGCATTCTCACTTGACAACGGGTAGGGTGACCAAAAGGCATTATCGTACTGGTCCATAGAAACCCTTTCTCTCCAGAGTTACTCTGCCTTTTTTCTTCAATGCCCTTGGACTGAGTACCTAAAGGTGATCCATGAGAATATAAGCCCTGTTGCAATGAGACTCACAAAGTCCTACTCACATCTGGCACAGGAGTGGATGGCTATGAAAAGAAGATGCTAGGAATTAGCACTGCTTGTCCCACAAGATTCATCCTCACCTTGGAAAACCCTTGTCTCCTCCCAGCAGGGGAGAGCAGGCGTCTGTCCTGGCATGGCTACTGATACTCCAGACAGATGCTCTGAGAGCAGGTAGCTTCATATCTGTGCCTCATGCTTCCCAGCTTATAAAATGGGGTTTAGATTTCCTATCTTTGTTCATTTGCAGAGCATTATGTTGCTTCATTTTCCTGGTAGCAGAGTATATTCCAGGCAAGTCATGTCCCGATTCAGAAATCCAAGTGCTCTAAACACTTCCTGGCACAGATGCTGGGTTTTTGACAGCTCCATCATGCCATTCCCGGAGTGAGGATTTCTACAGCGATGTTCTGGGGGTGGAGGTTGAAAGAAGTTTAGGATATCACAGAACTAATTAAATGCAAACTAGGCTGCCTGCAGAAAGCTGTGCGTGCTGGTTGCTATGTTTCTGGCAGAAACAGACTGGGAGAAGGGGGGCTGAGGGGGTGCTGTTTGTTTTTTCAGTTTAGAACGAAGATGCCGACAAAGTTCTGTACTCACCAGCCTTTGAAATGTGGGTGAAACATGAATTCTCAAAGCCCTAAAAATAAGATAAGTGAGAAGAGGAGGTAGAGTTAGAATGGGTGAATGGATAGATAGATTAGATAGAAAATGGGAGTAGGGAGCTGCTTCTGTTTGTATTCATACATTGTTGTCTCCACGTTGACATATGCTTTGCCTTCCAGATCACCTCCAATTAATATGGAGGTTATGTACTCTCCTTTCAAAACAGTTCCTCGTAAATTACCTTAAATTAGAAACCTTCAGAGCACTTGAGGCTTGACAGAAACTTATGCTGTGCCCACGTCAGCTCCCCAAAAGCAGTGGAGAAGTTCACCAGGGGCCAGCAGGATTTGGTTTCCTTTGTGAGGGGAAAATGAAGAGAACTAAATGAGCATGCAAACACATGTGTATCCAGACTCACTGAATCTGTCCTTATTTCATTAATCCTCCGCGGGTAGTCAGAGGACATGTTAAGAACACCTTTTGGTTGCTTCACCTGAGCAACACTTGGGATAATTAAAGACTTGCCTGAGAGAGAACGAGAGAGACAGAAGAAAGAATGAAGGACTTTGAGAAGGGAATTAATAAACTAGCTGGGATCACTTCAAGAGTGAAGCTGGCTTTGAAGAACACCCACTGAAGGTATTCAATGCACCGGAACAAGCACATTTCTCAAAGATCTGTGTGGAAATCAATATTGAACTACCTGGGCCTGCTTTCATGTAAATACCTAGGAAAAGGAGAATAGACTAGTTCTAAGAATGGGGCTTCAGTGATGCCATGCCATGCTTTAAACATCATCCTGGATCTTGGCACAACCTGGCCAGTGGCAGAGGCCAGAGAGAACAACAACTGTCAGAGGCAATGTGGGACAAGGAAGGAGTTGCAGGCACCACTCAGTCAGGTATTATGCTCAGGAAATCCGATCAAGCACAGGACAAGTCAGAGCTGTACCAGATGGTTTGAGATCTACGAGAGAGGCAGCCATAAATGTGGGGGACAGGGTGCCAGGTGCACTGAAAAAGGATGGCCAGGATGATTTAGAGACAATGTGCCACCTGTCACAAGCAAGGGGTGTCCAGCCAGCTGGCAACTTCTGCCACGACATCCCAATGCACGCGTGTTAAGAGGGTGAGCACTTTGCGCTGGTGGTGAGGCAGGACGGGATGCCAGCAGGCAGGGCTGCCCGCAAGCTAGTCCAAGTGCAAGCAGGGTGTGCTGGCACGTTACAGCTGACCTTGCAGTTTCCTCACTGTGCTGAGGAGATGCACGGAGGAGGCACGTGACAAGGGCAGGTCGATGGTCCAGGACTTCACACAAGAAGAGAGTTTTTCCGCCCCCCCCCCCCCCTCCTCGCTCCTTCTGTTCTATAGCTGATGACACTGCCCAAGTACCCAGGGACACAGTGACAGCTCCACACATCCCCTGCCCATCCCTGACTGCAGCCCTCTGAGGAGAATGTGTGTGGTGGCAGTGCCCCAGCAGGGAAGTGGGAGCCCAGAAGAGGGAGAGAATAGGGCAGTTTAAACTCATGGTTGGCATGTCCAACTAGTCCAGGGCACAGATACAGCTGCAAAGGGCTCCTGGCCACGTGAAGAAAATGTCATGCTGGCACAAGGCGTTACAGAAGGTGGGAGCATTTCAGAAGAGCACAATGTGGCCTACCTTCCCCAAAGCCCATAGCAGAGAAGGAAGTGAGCTCTGTCACTCACCATCTTGCAAAGGCTGTACCCACAGCCTGGAGTCAGCCCCTCCCTGCTGGAAACCTCTTCCCCTTAATGATAGCACACTGCTCTAGCAAACGACAATTTCTGTGACAGCACAAAATGAATGGCGAACACTCTCAATCTGAAGTTTGTATTGAATTAAATATTACAGCATTGATTGGGTTATTCATTTAGCATCTCACTCAATAAACATCTCTTGCAGTGCATGTTTCTCCATTTATCTTACCTTGTCGCGGAACCTGTGCTTACCCACCACGCTCAGCACTGCTGCCTGGCTTAGTGGGGAGGAGGAAGGATGCATAGCCCAGGAAAGCTGCGTTCAGCATTTCTGCTAAAGAGTGAGAGCTCTGCTTGGGAGTCACAGAACAGACCAGAGCTCTGGTCTGCAGAGGAAAGGTACTCATTTCTCTCAGGGCTGGCTAAAGACAGCACAGGCTTCCAGGGTCTCTGCTGAGCTGTGACTCAAGCTCAAAACCCAGGACAACAGAGACACAGGGAGAGATAATATCAAGGAAAGCTGATGCAGCATTGAGGGCTTATCTATAACCTGTGCACATGATTCTCCAGGGGATCTTATTTTAACACCCCCAGTAAGTCATTTCTGTGGCTGAAAGAATGCAAAACTTAGCCTGATCGTGTTACTTTATCAGGAATATTACAAGAGGACTCAAGCTATTTTAAACCTCACCCCTTAGAAAACACTTGCAAAGCTAGAAAGCCCCATAAAAATGTCAATGCAAATGCAAGTGTTCACTGATTTTGGTGTAGGCAGTGAAACCACTCTTGTAGGCACAGGATGGACATAGCCTCTAAAATGCTTGGCAGGCTTTTGGGCTCCATAAGTAATCCAGGAGCCATTCTGGGAGATGGAATGCAATTACTAGGACTAGTTGATACCAATTTATTTAGTAAGTTTGCTTTATTCTGCTCAAGATCTGATCGTGGCTGCCCAAATTTGTTTGTTGTTTGTAATTGTTCATTGAATTATTTGTGCAGGTAAATTATAGCCTATTAATCATGTTTATTATGACAGTGCCTAGGGATTGACCAAGAATGCACCCCCTCTGCCTGTTTTCTGGGTAGTGTGCAAAGACAGAATAATAGGCAATCCCTGGCCTCATTTATGTTTGAATTGAGTGCTTTGATTATTTGCTATTTGTCAGTTGTTGGCCGTTTAAGTTGTTTAGCATTCTTTGTTTTCCTTGAACTCGGTAACATAAGCTCTTCAAGCAAGAATTAAATGTTACAAACAAATCACTGGAGCTTTGGTTTTCTCAGAAGGTGGGTGGTGGGTTGGGACAGTGGAGGTGAGAAAATTCACTAAGAAGAGAGATAGAACAGTTGGACCCCATTTTTTACAAATAGCTGTGTGCCTCGCTAACTGGGGGAGTGGGAGAACTGTATGCAGTAATGACCTTGTGTTCCTTTTCCTCCCATCACGTTGTTTCGTTGCATGTACCTGTGTAAGAATAATCCAGTATGTTGTAGCTTAAGCTGAATTCTTCCTTATTTGATTGTTTAAATAAAGGGACTCAAAGCTAGTGTCTCATCTTTGGCTCAGCTCTCACCGGTTCAGCTATGACACTCTGCTCTCCAGTCATCAACACCATTCCTTAGTGGTACACACATTTTCTGGAAGACTCCTTGCTGCAAAAGCTAGGATTGCTGTACGAGTCTGAAGATGTGTCTTTACCAGCTGATAAGACACATGTTCCTTCAGCATCTGAAGATCTGATAAAGCCACTCCTTTGTCTCTTGTCTTTCCTGCTTCCCAACTGATTTTTTTCCTGAAGTCTGCTGTCTGAAGTGAGCTTCCATCTTTGCATTGTGTTAGACCCTTTGCCTTCTCTGTTGCCCACCTCTCTTCTTCTCTTTGTTTTCATCTTTTTCCATGCCTTGTCTTCTATTTTTTCCTCAGCACCTTTCAAACATGGACATACAAATCTGTGCCCAAAACTTTACTAAGTTATTTTCTTTTTTTTTTTTTTTAATGAATAATGTAATCTCATTTCCTCTTGTTCAGATGAAAATTCTTAAACTGGAATTCTCCTGAATGTTAGAGAAGCCCTAATGGGTTAAACCAAGCTCATGTCTAGTGGGTTCCTGTTCACCACAGTTTTTCACATAAAGCTGACCCCAAACAAGAAGATTTTCTACCAAAAAAAACCCCATATAAATGAAAACCTTTTCCACTTAAAATTTTGAACTGAATCTACACTTTCTATTTAAAACACCACACTTAAAATATTTTACTTCAACCTCACAAAGTTAGAACTTAATACAGTGCCACAGAGGCAAATGCAGTTCCTCAGACCTTCATCTTAAAACTCACCTCTAGGCAAGACCCTCCCCCAGAGAAGAATGGAGGAAAGTTCAACCCCTGTAAGGCCCTGCAGCAGCTTCCAAGGCATAACACTGCTTTTTGCCTCCATTTCCATTAAATTTAATGAAAATCCCAGGGTTCAGTTCAAGGAAAACAAATAATCCCAACTGTTGTTTTTTGACCCAACTTTTATTAAGACATTTAACAACCATTTCTACTTAACACTAGAATTCTGCCAGGCATAGAAGTCAGATCCTTAAAGCTTGTATTGTCCTTAGCTTTCATTCTTTTCTTTCTCTCTTTTCTCTTTCTCTGACATGCAGCTGGCCACAGTGAAGCTCTCCGCAGTTTGCTCATGTTTGTTATTTATCTCCCCTCCCATGCCTTTCAGCACCCCTGTTTCTTTTCCAGATAAACCGTGATCCTCAGGGAAAGCAGAGAGTTGCAGTTGAGAGAAGCAGAGGGAGGATTACTCCCAGAGGATGCCATGATCAGCTGAGCTCTCAGTTTGAAGTTCTGGAGCTGGAGGGCTGTATTCCCTGGTGGACTAGAAATAACTGCAGGTATGAAGCCTGACATTAATGCATTGTGGTTTAAATTCTTTTATGTTCACAAACCAGGAGTCACCGTAGCTACATGGCACAATGAAATGTGCACACTGAAGCAAGTGCTTTTTGTCTGGAGAGGGAATAGACGCATTTCAAATTATCCCTTTGAAGAATAGTTCTTCCTGGTGCTTATTTGATTTTGTTATACATATACAAAGTATTCAAGCTAAATGCCTCTGCTAGCTCAATTACTACAGTTTACTTACCAAGGCTCTGTTAAATGCTTTCAAGCACAAGTCCCTTCTGTACCATTAAAAAAGCTTTCCATTTCTGTGATACTGTATTAAGCTTCACACTTCCACTCCCTAGTGGACTTTGGCTTGTAACTGGATCCTAATACATCCTATTATACAAACCAAAGTGATGAGGCAGAGCTGTGCTACAGAAGGACTTTTAGGATCCGCTGTTCTGAATTTCTTGAAGCAGACGATTTTGTGCCACTCCTCATTTCCCAGATTTTCCAAAGTCAGATGTAAGTCTGGTTATTCTACCTGACACCACATTTTCCACTTGCTCACTGCATCTCTGTTAACATGGTGGCTGGGATAAGGAGAAACACTGCACAGTCTCATCTAAAAAGACTCTATGACCCAGTTACTGTGCAAGCCTTTGCTCATGCAGTCTTAAGCAATACCACAGGCAGCCAAGTGGACAGTGAGCTATAGTCATGAGGGAATATTGCTATTGACAGTAGGAGGAAAGGGGAACGTCAAATTCTTCTGCTAAGTCTGTGACAGAGCATCATCCCATAACATCCGTGGCCAGATCTCCCCTGTGTGAAGAGGAATGAAACTATATCCCCTGCTGCCCAACAAATCTTTGTTGTAGTTCCCCATAGTGCCCCAGGACCTGCTTTTCCATGGGTTGGTGTCTCAGAGCATTAGCTGTTTGCAAACATGCTGCTACCCACGTGTTTATTCACAAACATCCCAGAGGCATATCTACATACCCCACAGACACATCATGTCTTAGGTTAGTGAAAATAATATGGAAATTTATACAGGTACAGACTTGTGTTTTAAAAAAAAAATAAATAAAATTCATTGATGAGAGCTGGGCTGTTAATATGACTTAACGACTAACTGCAATGGAGGGAAACCAGCAGACACAGTATAGGTGAATTGCTTAGTCTGTGTTTCCTACAATAAAGTTTTCCTGTGTGCGGACTCTCAACATTTTCTAAAGCGTGGGCCACCTCCTGTTTGAGAAGCTGCCTTACAGATGCCTCCCCTTCCGTTCAGAACCAGGGGGAATGTGTTTTTTCTCCTTGGCAATTTAATAATACCCCTGTGACAGCTACAGTGATCACTTGCATAGAGAAGTCATATGCCGAGGGTATTTTGTGTATTGTTAACATCTTTACATGTGATTTAGCAGCTGGAAACAAGGAGGAGAAGCTGGAAACACAAGACCATCAGATCTGCATCGCCTGCGTTTAACATCTGTGAGTTCAGAAAAAGAGGGAAGAAAGAGATTCTCAGAGATTCTCGCTGCTAAAAATCTGCCCTGAGACAAATGAAGGGCTGCATTAGGACTGCTTGGATGAAGTTGCCCTTTTCTGATTCAACTGAATTCTACCTGCCTGTGCAGAGGTATCCCCATGGTACTAAATAAATAAATAAAATAAGCAAACATGATAATCTCTACTCAGAAAGAAAATTATGTCCCCTTTGTAATGCAGAGTAGATGCATTTGCCATGTAAATTCCTCTGAAACATTCCCTAAGGTAAAGAGAATACATAAACAACAAACTCTGGGCTACACCTCAGACGATATAAGGCAGACCATGGTCTCCTTTCCAGGCAGGTCCAGGGACAAAATAGAAATCTTCCCTGGAAAGTCCAGGAAAAAAGTGCAGTTTGACCAGAAAATCATCCACTCTATCAGGGGACAAGCAGAAAAGTGAACTTCTTAATGTGGAACTCAGGACACCTTACTAATTTCCTCTCTTGTGTGTGTCCTCCTATAAAACTGGGATAATCCAGTTCATGAAGAATGTTTCCATTTTAAGCTGCTGGTAGCAATCCCCTGACCTCTGGGATCTTTCTACCTGCACTACATATGTCCCACCACAGCTTTATCCAGATGCCTTCAGGAGGGAGGCCCAATTGCCCCCCTGCTTTGATGTGTCCAGGTGCGAGCATTACAAAGAAGTACCCCTCTTGAAATCGCATCCCTCAGCTGCAAACAGTCTAACACATAGCACACTGTAGAGCAGGGCTGGGAAGCCTGCTGCACAGTTCAACAGTAGGGCTGGACTAGCATTTGGGATCTTTGTACCTGAATGGCAAAAATGTCAGCAGCACAGTGCCCAGCTACTCATACAGTGCACTCACACTGATAATCAGAGCACATTGATGGGGCAACTGCTTCTGCAGGCTTTGCGCTGGCATGGGGATTGCCTATGCATGGTCTTTAAATGTTAAACCAGATCATTTGGTGTCATAGCTGGCATACGGCAGGCATGCACTCCTTATTTCATGCACAAGAGACGTGGCATCATGTGCCAGTGCTCGGTTCGGGTCACATTTACACAACTGCATTCACTGGTACAGTATGGATGCAGTACTGAAAGGCTTGCAGGTGCACAACTTGAAACTCTGCAGTATTATCCCTGCTCTCTACCAACACAGCATTCTGAAAATCCTAAATTTGAAGGACAGGGAGATAGCTTTTATTTTTACTAATATAGCAAGATGAAACCATCTGCGGTGGTGGGAAATCCCTGCCTTAGGTATGCTGGGGCTTTATGGTATCACATTGGCAGAATAAGCCTGTATTAGTGGAGTACGAATATATAGCAGTTATACTGGTATAAATTACCCAGGCAGAGACAAAATTTCACTTGTTCACACGCTTCCTTCAAATTACTCCTTCCAATTTCTAAGCCTGGCCTTCCTGTTGGCTATCTGATATGCCCAAAGTTCTCAGCTTTTGCAACCCGTTGTTGAGTATGAACACTCATGGAAAAGCACAAATTCATCTCTGACCTGCGAGTATTCTCTCGGCAGTGGGAAGGCAGCGAGGACGAGCTGGATTCCCAGGAAAGCGATGAGCGAGACAAGGAGGCGGCAGGTCCACGTGAGGTCCGATGCCCAAGCCCTCCCCTCCCAGCCAGAGGACCATCAGTAAGGAGGCCGTTTAGCCGATACATATTTTCCTCTTTAGTACATAATGGTGACCTGAATAAAAGGTTTGAATTACAAAGCAGGCTCACCCAGCACATTCTCTGAGCAATGACTGCCATTTGTGTCAAGAAAATAAAGAAGGAGAGAGCAGGCTGGTGCACATGGGCAGGAGTGACTGAGAGTAAGGCAGAGCAGCGATTGAGGCGGTAAGCTGGAAGTGAGAGGCTTACCCTGCTGAAACGAAATTAAAGAAAGCCACAACGACAAAGGAAATTTGATTAAAAAAAAAAAAAAAAAGAAAAAAAAAAAAGTAGATTGTTATTATTGGAAAGTCGGGTGCTTTGTTCCAGCAACAAAGTGATATTGTTCACGAAAGCCTAATAACGATTGCTTCTCTTCCCCTTTCCTGCAGCTTCTTGCCTGCCTTGCCATTCCCCACAGCCAGTTGGTGAGCCAGGGCCAGTGGAGGTGCAAGTGGCATGGGAGTGGGCTGGGGGGTGGGACAGTTGTGGGGCTGAGGCAGCCAGCATACCTCTGCAACTTACTGAGGACCCCATCCTTCCTCTCTTGCTGCCTCTTCTCTTGCGTTTCTCACTTAGCCCCATTGCCTTCCTCTTTCCCTGCTCCACTAGTGCCCTTCTTATCTATCCCTCTCTCCCTCCTTTCCTCCCTTCTTCCCTCTCTCCTCCTGCCTCACCCCATTTTTCCCTTTCTCTGCCCCCTCTATCTCCTCTCCCTTTTCCTCTTCCCTGCCACTCAGCTGTGCCTCTCCTTTCCCCACTCCCCTCTCCCCCTCTCTCTGACTGGCTGTGCCGTGTTACTAATGTGCAGTAATGGTATGGCTGGAAAGTCATTTGCGCTCCCCTTCTCTTTATTTTTTTTTTCCTGCAGTATTATTAAAACTGCTCCATCACTGGCTGTAATGGGAGCGTCTGTATTTTCTCCCTTGCCCGTATCCCTGACATGACATAATGCCTGCCCTCACCAAGACGCTATAACACCGAGGTAATTGAAACATAACTCACCGTAAATTACAGGCCGTTGTTCCAGGCAGGGCCCCGGCCATGCTTCCTGGAGCTCATTCCAACTGGAAGCTAAACATTACTTTAAAAGGGATGCTTAAGCAAAACAAAGCCATTTAAAGAGCAACACAAACATGGAGAGGGAGGGGAGCACGGGGAGTGGGCTCTCCTGGAGATGGGGGTTCTCACCTGTGTAGCAGCCAGTGGGACTGAGCAGTCAGCCTACACTTATGGTGACTTTTCCATGGTCTCTACGTCCTGAGCCAGGGGGAAACAACTGCTGAGCTAAAAAGTGCATTTAGTAGGTCAAAGAACCAATGCTTTGACGGGATGCTTGCAGAGTTTATGTGCCCTAATGCCCATCATAGACTTGGTAACCTGAGGTTCTATCCATCCCTGTGAGATCTGAGTTCTTGTTGAAGGTAATAAGGCTGTAGCATCCAAAAGGCCGAGATCATTGTGGGCTGCAGGGTCCTAAATGCTGCAAAGGACACCCCTCCCTCCCCATTCATACAACTACAAACAGATACCTATATTCAGAGCTGAATATTTGCTGACCCTGGTACTTGAAAGGCCTTGGGCTCTTGAAAGTTGATGGGTTTAGTCCCACGTGTCCAATTCATCTGCTGAATAACTTCAGGTAAGTCACTTCACTTTCTTCCGTGCCTCAGTTTCCCTTTCTGCAACACAGGGAACAAAACATCAGCTTCCTTTGTCAAGCAGCAAGTGACCCAGTGATATATCCTAAGTACATGAGGGTGAGATAGGAATAAGTACCCCACTGCTGATGACAGGAGTGTGAGCTGCTAGGAAACGTAATTTTGCCATCAGACGACAACCCTGGGAAGTCAGAATCCCTGGTTTTGGTTTTGACTCTTGATTTGGCTAGTTCAGTGCCCATCAGCTAGCCCTTCTGGCTCAGCTGTCCCTGCTCTGTACCCAGAGAAGCGGCTGGTTTGGGGTTTGGTCTGTCACCCCTTGAAACCTGGGAAATTTTGAGCAACAGGCACAAAACACAAAACGTGCAGTGATTTTTCTTTAGTAATGGAAGTGAGTATTTGGAAACTTTGAAAAGGTCAGGATTAGATAGAACAGCCTATCTCTCACAAGCACAAATTGAGGTCTATCCAGGGCCTTTCCATTTATTGTCAGTGGACACCGTGGCCCAAATTTGTGCCTTGGTGTCACGTGGCTGGTGTTATAGGAATGTTAGGGTCTCGTGAGAAACAGCCCTCAGTGCAGTGCTTCGCAAAATACAAAGGGCTTTATTTTAGGGAATAAGATTTACTATTTGTCCTGGATGAAATGGCAAAAACTCAGGGAACTATGACCCTGTGACTGCTCCAGTTTTCCCTGGAGCCCTTCACAGTCAAAACTATTACCATCAGCAACTTAGCAACTGCTGTAAACTGCCCTGGAAGGGCTCCCAAGCCCCCTTTAAGGGCTGTCTTTCTGGCTATCAGAGAGAAGTTCCCTTGATGTGATGTCATGTAGTGGGCTGGTCCACCAGGGTTGCATGCTCTGGGTGATGCAAGGGCCTGCAATTGATTACTGCAGAGCCACGGGTGACAGGGGACGCAGCTGCAAAAATGAAGCCTTGGTGGTGGCTGCTTTACAGCGTTAAGTGATGCACGTCTGCAGCAATTCTGCTAACAGAGGGCGACTCGCTTCTGGGGCCACTGGTCTGCTCTGGGGGTGCCCCTTGCTCCCACATAACAGTGCCTGCCCTTCTAGGCTTCACACCTAGGTAGGAGCAGGAGACGCTAAGTTGCAGTGCTGGGCAATGAAATATTGTGTGAAGAGTCCTGCAAGGGGCCAGGACCTCTGATTTCTGGCATGCCATGGGTTAGCAGCTGAAGCTGGTCGATGCAGCATCCCATGCCGCCCCTGCTTGAGCGGCTGCTGCAGCAGCAGCGCGAAGGTGCCATAGGTGCGTGCTCTCCCACCCCTTGCTTTCCCTGGTGCCTGGTTGGAGTTGATTGCTTTCTGTGAGGCCTGCCACATGCCCCTTGAAAGCGTTTCCATCAACCCTCTTACCGTAGCTAAGGTTTCAGCAATCTCACCCCTCCTCTCCTTGACATTATTAGTTTATCTTTGTCCACTGGCAAAGTTCCCGAGCAATTCAACAATAACAGTTGTTTTTCTGTGGCTGAAAAAGTCATCTCTAACCCTGGCTGTTATTGATCATCCTGCAGGAACCGGACATTTTCTTTTCCTTTCCCATTTTTAAAAATACATATTTTGAGTGAGTTTCAGTCAATTTTAGTGCTCATGAAAGTGAAAGACTGATGGTGTTGACTAGAGCTAAACTTAGCTCTATATGGCTTCCCCTATGCACACATCTCTACTAATGCACCACATTACCAACTTGCAGTAACTTCTGGCCCTCCCAGCCTGGGGCTCCTCTCATCAGTTCTGCCAGTGCCCCCTGCTGCGTTACAGCCCCTCTGCTCCTCCAGCTCAGGGTTCCTCACCTCAGCCCCTCACTACTCTCCTGTGCAGTGTTGATCTGCTGGCTCTTGGTTAGATGGAGGTACTGGGCTGGAGTAGTTGTGTCCCAACTGCTGGTGGTACATGCTGTCAGACTTCCAGAGTAGAGTGAAAGCAGGGGTGCTTCACTGCCCAGAGTGGCAGGTCATCAGCCAGTCATTCTCTTGAGTGGTCAGTCAGTCTTGTCCAGTCTAGGTGCTCTGTGGGGACAGAAAAAAAAAAAAAAGAAAAGAGCACACCCAGGCATCTTGCTCTGTTCTCAGGCTGAGGTGTGCTCTCTCTGGAAAAACCTGGTGGAATTGACATGGGACAGCAGAACAAGGTAGGACAGGTAAGGGGGATATGCTTTTCCCACGGCACTTTTCTTCCAATAGCTCCAGGCTTATATTGAATTCAGACTGAGCACCTAGTCGTGACACTATTTCCTGCTCCCTCAGCTTCTGCAGTTCTGTTCTCCTTTGAGGGTAGCCAGTGTGAAGCAAACTGCGTCTAGGATGTCTTCTGCCCTTTTGCCCTTCCAGAGGGACAAATGGCAATCTAGCTACAAGTTGTCCAAGCAAAAGAAGTGGCAGAGCTAAATGTTCCTCTTCTTGAAAAGTCCCGGTACTTCAACATCTCCTCTTTCCATCAATCCTCTAGAAATCAGGTGCTCACTCCTTTAGGAAAGTACTGAATTGTAACTCCCATTTCAAATCTGTTTCTAAATTAAATACTGTTTCTAAATGAAATACTAAAGAAGTCTTAACATGTAATTTCATGTTCAGGGTACTGTTCCTTTTTTAAAAACAAACAAACAACAAACATATATTGTAGCCTGTTTGGTGGTGAAAAAAAATGGCCTTTGAGGCTAAAACCAAATTGAGATTTTGATTTTGAAGTATTGATTTAAAATATAGGGGAGGAATTAATTTTGAATCAATCCAGAATTACTGGTGAGAACATACCCATTTTTCTCTTGTCTTCTTTCTCCTTCCTCTCTCCCCCTACTGTAGTCTATGAGGTAAATTAAGCAAGGAAAAATAACGGTGAGCAAGGACACACATCAGTGATGTCAGGGTTTTCATTGAAATGTTTTAAGTTGGGTCAGTGACTCTTTTCATCTTCCACCCTCCATGGAAAAGTGTAACACACATGACTTTCCTGTAGTGTGCCTGAGAACCAAATGGATGTTGTCTCAGTAAACCAACTGAAATCCAAAATATTTGGTGCGTGGAAATGTCTTCCCTTGGTAGCTGCATGGGTGGACAAATGCATGTACTACTAGTAGTACCACCATGTCCTCTCTCTGCCTTGCAGGGAGCTTTTCCACCTGTACCCAACCTGATAGCACTGTAAGGGCCAAGTTCCTGTCTATGGACTCCCCCAGGGCTCCCATCCCCAAGAAGCCCTTCCCCAGGATCCTCAAGCCATCCTGGGTTTGGTTTTGGCCCACATGCCATTTGTCCTGAATGCTTAAGGAGAGCTGCTCAGTTAATTTGAAGCTGCTAAAGGCATAGAAGACAGATGTGGAGGTGTAGGATGTGTTGATAGGTTCAATTTGTAGATACTGTTGAAAATTTCTTGCTTAGTTTAACGTTCATTCACTATTAGGGTAAGATGCTTCTCTGGTATCTGTGGAAGATTTTTTGATACTTCCCAGGGGACTGTGGAAGTGATGGCAATTATCTTCATGTGTGCTGTGTTTGATTCAATAATGGTGAGGACCAAGAGAGCTGCAAAAGAGGAGAGGTTATAAGGCTGAAGTAGAGAAAGAGGGAACAAAGTGTATGTTGGAAAATTAAGGAGTGAAGAGCATGGTCAGGTGGCCAGGTATGTAGAAGAGTGAATGATTAACAGGAATGGAGGGGGAAGAGTAATGAGTGTGCTGGCTTAGTCTGCAACAGAGGGTAATGATCAGGAAGGCTGGGGTTAAAAGGAAAGAGGAGGTGGAGTAGCAGTAGGATGGGACTCAGTCAGGTCCCTTGTGTGAGAAGGAGAAGAAAAAGGCAATTATGACAAGTCCATGGTAATTGACTCTGACAGGAGAAGGGAAGGGGTTGGATCTGACAAAATACACATGTGCTGGTGGGGCACTTCCCCGTCCTGGAGTCCAGGAAGGCTGCAGCATTTAGGTTTATGCTGATGACACATCTTTCCACTTGGGCAAATGGACAAATTCCCTCTGTAAATCACTCCAACGTGATTTTAATAGCAGGCAGAGGTGGCTTTTGGATAATAAATGGGTACTAAACCCTAAAGAGACACAGGCTGTGTCATACAGAACAGATGGTAAATTAAAAAGAATGGAAGCCCGTGACTTCACTTAGCTCTGCTCCAAGCTGGGGAGCTCTCACTCTTGTTATGCTAAGTATTTAGTATTTACACTGCAAGGTTGCTTCCTCGCCTGCTCTAACTTGGAAGATCACAATTATGTATAATAGCAGCGAGATCACACTGATTAGAGAGGTGGCAGGAATGGCAAGGTTGGATGATGGTGATGATAATCATCATTCTTAATAGCGATCATCAATAATTAATAATTGCATTGTTTATTCTTCATCAGTGGTGGTAAAGACACCCAGACATGCCAAAAGGTTTAAAAATCAGCTTGCTTTGTTTTGTTTACTGACAGAGAAAGTCTTCCTTTACATTTGCTTTTTACTTGGGGTTACCGAGGCCCTGAATCCCTGTTCACCTTCTAGAGGATATTTAAGCCAGTGCTTAGTGCCCTTTGGCTTCAACAGGATGAAAGCATGTGTTCAGGGCTAAGCACATAAACACAATGCAGAGCAGTGACTGAAGCGAGTTCACCTTTGGAGTCACGGGAGCACCGGGGCCAGAAAATGTATTAATAAGCAGTGACAGACCAGAAGTGAAGCAGCAGTTGAAACCCTCATTGTGAATGCCACGGGGGGTGACGTTGTCCTCTGAGGATGCTTGGGTGGTTCGGATCCAGCCGTTACTGACCACTTCCCTGTGCCTTCTTACTGTTTGCAGAACGAGGTTGACCCCTCAGTTGTCCCAAGCTCAGGGGCTGCAGGAGGCAGAACGGGAAGGTCAGCAGACACCCAACCCCCCAGCTGGGGCATGTCTTCTGACGGCAGCCGGTCACTCTGGAGGGGGATGACAAACAAGCTATTGGACTAGCTCTAGCTTTGACAGTGGTACTGCAGAGACTGTAATGTGATTGTCACAGTGTCAGTGTGAACAAGTGCATATTCATAAGTGAAATGTGTGTCGTGGTACTTCATGGGCTATTTCACGGCCCTGTGAACTGGGATAACTGGGATTGTGTGATGAAATCTAGCAATGGATCTCAGTAAGACAGCATGGAAATGCATGTGCCCAAGAAATCATTGCTTTAAATACAAATGGAGACAGTTAAAGCAACACTGTTATTGCTTCTCTCTCTGATATACATGAGAGGGAGCAAATCCTAAAAGCAGCTGAAGCCATAAAGGCAATCACTTACCAAGGCCATAAAATATTGATCTTTCCCCATCTGAGCCCTGTCGGGCTGGCATATCGGAAGTTATTTCTACCTTTTAAACAGGTATATATGATGAAGAAAGAGTGAAGACAGCAATATTAACCTGGAATGTTGCTTGGAAGATCTAAGAAAAAAATCCTTCATCTTCTGGGACCTGAGTTTTGTTACAGCCTTGCTGGAAAGGAGCTTTAAAGCCAAGTACTCCTGGCTCTTCTGAGCTCTCAGAGGGGACTGAAAAGGAAGAAGATGAGTGCATTTGTGTTTTGATTGCAGTTCCACATAAAAGGCATTTTAGGCCCTAAGTTCCCTAGTGTGCAGGCCCCTAATCTCCACTAATTTAGGGAAGTATTCTTGAATTTGCCCATCTAATGGCAGACACGTAAACCCATATGCAGTTAAACTATCAGAGAAGCCTATGAATACTAGGAGGAGGAACTGAAAAAAAAAATAACTTGAGCTGAATGTCTTTTTTTCAAAGAAGTATTTTTAATTCTCGCCTCCCTCAAATTATGCACTTCTTTTAAACTTCAATGATTACATAATACGTATGTGCTTTAAAAATAAAATAATCTTCATAAAACAATATTTCCTTTAATAGTTTGAGGGGAAAAAAAATCCCAAATCCTGATGCTTAAGCCAAGTTATTAATGGTGAAGATTATAGTCACTGGTAGTGGCCAACTCAGAAGAGATCCTTGGTGTATTCAGCACCACTCAAATGTGGAGAGCAGATGTTTCCGTCCCCTATAAACTCATAATCCAAACAGACAAGACACTCAGAGTGTGAAATGGATCAGTCACACACACTACACTGAAATAGGAGATCCAGGCACACTTGCAGGAAGCTGAGCATCCATCTAACGTGCTAATGGAATAGTACAGACTTATAGTATGATTGATGAAATTGGAATATAATTACATTTGTTTATTATGTCACCACAACCACCACTATAAAAAGACCAGGCTTTTAAATGGGAAAAAAAAAAAAAACAAACTATGAATGGTTCAAGGAGTGGAAAAGAAAGCACGGCAACAAACAGGAAAAAGACCCCAACAACCCAAAACCAAAGTAACACAAAAATGCCCAAATGCCTTGAGAAAGTAAGAATATTTGGGTTTTGTGTGGGCTTATACTGTGGGGAGATTGATAACAACTCAACTATGCAAAACTAGTTTGATTTGCTGATGCTTACATCCATAATTTCCCACAATTTAGATTTTCCAGTTTTCCTGAAAACAATTAAAGCAAAACTGTACTTTCTCACCAAGAAACAATTTCAGTAGGTTTTCCACAAGTGGGAAATAGTAGGTTTGACAGTGAAAACAGAATAGATGAGAGGGCTCCAAAGTAAAGAAATGCCACAAATATAAAAAAAAATAACGTTGAATAAAGATGAAAACTGGGGAAAATAAATAAATAAATATAATCTTCAATTTTAAATTTTCCACAACTCCTGACTAACTTGGTGAACTGTTCCTACCACTGTGACAGGTAGGCCTTTAGGAAGGTACCCTTTGGTTACACTGAAGTAGCCAGCAGCTAGCATTCAGTGTCTCAGAGGGGCAGACTAATACAGGTGCTTCAGTGCAAACTGAAGAACCTCACCGTGGTTTTCAATCCTACTTGTGGACCTCTGAAAATTGCCTTGTAGTGGTACTGATCCCTTCACCTTCAACTTAGTTTTGGAGATACTAGAGTGACTTTTCTTTACCTTTTGTGTTTCCCTTCGACATAGCCCATAAACCATTAGTAGGGCTGAATTAGTTGAAAACCACTGTATTAGATAACTGTGCTTGAACAGAGCCTTTCAAGGCCAGTTTTGTACAGGAGTGACAACTTCCAGCTGTAGCTGTGCACACATTGCTTGTAAGGTTACACCTCAAGGTCTGTTTGTAGAGACAAACTACCGTGTTGGTGGAGCAAGATGTTAGTCAAAGCCAAGGAGAGTGTTAGAGTCATCTGAGAAGGTTAAAAAGGCAATGCCTTTAATGATTAGAAGTATTTTTGGGTTGCAACAGCACACAAGCTTTTCTGAACTTTCCTAACATGTTTTTTCCCCTAAGGCTGTTAAAAAATGTATCTCCTTTTAAGTTTATGACAGAGGTGTACAGATAGCTCTGTGAATAATTTTTTTTTTTTCCAATTTTCAACTTTCAGTGTCATTTCAAATTTCAGAAAATAAGTGTGGAAAACAGCCTGATGACAGCTTTGTGACATCCACCCCTCTGCCTCCATGTGCCTTTTATCCAACAGGAAAACAAAATATTCAGTTAAAGAAGACAGAAAAAAATGTGTGAGCACTCTTTTCCTTCCATCTTCTCAACCACCTACGTTTATGATCTGTGTACTGACTGGAATTTTGTCACCTTTTATTCACTTCATATAGGCCTTAATCCAGACTGTTTTCTTGTCCCCTGCTGCATGTGTGACCCTGTAAGCTAGGATGTGGGGAGGAGGGGATGAGAGTGCTGGTAGTGTGGGACAGAAGAAGGATAAGACCATTGCATGAAGCTGCAGGAGAATATGGCTGGGGGCTGTTCAAGGAGACGAGTGCTCAGCACAGTGCTCACTCACCTGTGCCATGAACCTGCCCAAGCACTTAGATGGGACTGTTGCTTTGGGGTGAGGAAGAGGTTGTGGTCCTGCACTGCAAAGAAATCTTTTGACACGGCTTTGGGGAAAACACGAGGTAGAAGTCTGTTGAATGAGGTCTAGACATTATAGGAGACACTTTCTCTTGCAAACTCCATCTCATCTCCTACCTGTTTCCTGCCGTGTTGAAACTCAGGCGTCAGCCCCATTAAAATAAGGATGAGTGCCTGATACATTACAAGCAGCCCTCATTAGAGACAATGATATTTTTGCATCAGTGACAGCAAGTTCAAGGCAACTGCTGTTCACGTTTAAGTCAACACAGCTTTTCAGCGGTGTTCAGGAGCATAGAAAGCATGCTGCCATCTGTGCTTAATTATATTTGTATGGGGTCTCGCTCTTCAAGTCATTTTGAAGAGTCCGGTACTATTGGTTTCATAGAAGTTATATAAATCTGACTGCCATTGCCATTATTAAATTTCACTACCTGTTTCATCGAGGGACCTTGAGATCTCTCTCTTCCTGGGTGCTGGTACTAGAATATACAGGGACATTTCTGTAATTTTATTTGAGGTACACTCCAGGAAGCCATTTTTAGGCCTCTGTTAGACTGATGGCAAGGCAATTAAGATAGACAAACATAGCTGCTCTTAGCACATGCAGAAGACGGGGAACTAGTGTCAGTCAAAATGCAGGGGAATTTTTCTGTATGAGAGACAGAGGAGGTGCCCTGGCTTTGCTGAGTTGCATCAGACGTCCAAGCTGTATCAGGCTGGACAGACAGCTGCCCTATGCTTTGAGTGGTAATCTACTAGATTTCTGTGGAAATGGCTGCTGTGGCTGTGATACAGGATTGCTCCGCATGCAGCTGACGTTCTACTTAAGCACAGGACCTATTGCTTTTGCCTCTGCCAGTATTTCATCTACCAGCAGGCCTGGTCACTGGCTATCCTGATCGATTAGTAACCCTGTTCTGCAAAGGAGATGAGAACATGAGGGTGTGTAGTAATATTTGGGGGTTTTTTTGGCTGGTTCACAAAGACTGGTAAAAAGGAATCCTGGGTAGGAACCATAATGTTCTTCTGGTCACACCACATCCATTCAGCAGCAGTGAGTTTGTTGTAGTGTCTTAGACTCCAGTGCCAACAGCAGTGCATGACCTCCATTGTAATCTGCTGGTGTGTTTCAACATTCAGTGGCCAGGTATGGATTTATAACAAGATAAATACTGAGGGGCTTTTTGCTCTCTACTTCTGGTTTGAGGGCTTTGTCAATGATTCTGAATTGCCTTCTGAAGCTTTTCCTCATAAACTTATCAGCCAAATACCTCCAAATATTTTCATATATGACTATTGCAAGCAAAACAGTCTCAGTTCAGAGAATTTTACTGAATTGGATTTATTTCCAATTAATATGAACTTTTATTTACTCATTTGGATGTTGGAAAACAAAGACTTAGATAATTAAACACCAAGGGACACCCCTTCTCACCCCATTCCTGAGGCTTAGCTTCAGTCCAACATCTCTCCCCCACCAACCATCCATTTTCACTGTGGTTTACATTCAATCCATGCCAGTCACTTGGATGAGGTGATGGACAGTGCAGGAGGTCACTTTCTTGCTGTCACTCTGCTTTTTTCACTCTTTTCTTCCCCTGCTCTTTCCTTCTCACAAATACCCTGCTCCAGTCTGGGTCACTCACAGGCTGTGGTCCCTTGGGGAGTGTCCCTGCTCCAGTGTGGGTCCCTCACAGTTTCTCCTTAAGGTTGTCCCCAGCATGGAGTCCCTCCCTCCAAGAGCCAGTCCCAGGCCTTTCCCCTTTCACATGCCTCCTCCTGTATCTGATGCTGTGTCCCTTCATTTGTCTCCTTTTGTGCATCCTTACATCTCCTCATGTGTCTCCTCTTGTTTCACCTCTTTTGTGTCCGCATGTGTCCCCTCCAGAGCACCCTGCCCCAGAGGTGCCGCCTTCCCTTAGCTAGGGCAGCAGGGCTGGGGCCCCTCTGACTGGTTGTGACACAGCCATGTAGTGGGTTGGTGACACCTGTTACACAGCTAGACCAGACCAACTGGGACCAGCACGGGGTAGCCCCTGACCTCTCTGGCACAGGGCAACCTGTACCCCTCCACCACTACCAAAATCCTGACAGTGATGCCCAAGACAGTGTCTTTTACAGGGATCAGAGAAGAGCCTCCTGTGCTCAGGTGATCCCTCCTTTGGGAGGAGAGGAAATCTTCAAGGCTTAGGATACACTCCCGAGGGTGGCTGTGGGCTGGAGCAAGGGGTGCCATGCCTCTGGCATCAGGGGGTCACAACTGGTTTCTGCGTGGGTATGCCACTGAGAGGGAGTCACAGGCAGCCTTCTGCTTGACATGCCCACACCCCACCCTGAGGATCTTTCCTCCTTTATCTGTGTGCATCCTGGCCTTCCTGCACATGGGGGTATTCAGAGAGAGGCATCAGAAGGAATTTCCACCTTGTAATATGTCCCATCTATTTTCTTCCCCAAAAGAAGTCAAAGTTGCCATGTTTTCAGTACTGGAGAAGTCTAATGGGTGGGCAGTCACCACAAACCCAGGTCTGCTCCCAGCTCTGCTTCTGGCTTGCTGGATCCAGAACTTCAGCTTCAAAATGTTTATGTTTTCTTAGGCACCCCAAACTGTGCTTGTTAAGGTGCATTTAGTCTGGAAGCTGTGCAGAAAAGGGCCTGCCTTTCATTGTATGTGTAACACTCAGCACTATGGGTACCTGGTCCCTACCAAAGCCTGGAGGTAACAGTAACACAAATAATAAATAATAATAATACCATTAGCAAGAGAACATACATATTTATATGAAAATTTACTGATGCAAGACACTGTTGATTGACAGCAGTGCTCAGCACACACACAGTGACAGGATTACACTCTATCTGTGGCCATAGCTTTATATACAAAGTGCAGCCCATAAATTAAGCGAGAGATGATCTTTGCCAACATCACCCTTGTCTTCACTCATTGCTCTCCCAGGGTGTCACAGTAATAGCTTCTCACCAACACAGAGCCTCAGAGCCACATGGCCCAAGTGCGGGGCAGGTAGAAAGAGTCAGACCAGGAGCTTTTCCCTTTTATGGATCTGACTTCATCATGCAACATCCAGGACTGCTCCCCTGCTGCATTGCCTAAGTATAAGACAGTTCAATGGGGAATAGTCCTTCCTCTCCCTTCCTTTTTTCTCCTCTCCTTGTCTGTTCTCTTCCTATGCTCAACCTGTGCAGCTGTCCAGGCAGAGATGGCAATGCCATGTCCCAGACTGAGGGGAAACACAGTACAGTGTGTTTTCCCATGGAAACTGGCATTGTATGTAGACCTATTCCCCATCCATTTAAACCCTCTTGCTCTAGCTGAGTACCCCTTGCCTGAGAGCCAGGGACGTGGACACCAGTGCAGAGGAAGCTCTGAAGAACACACACCAGCATCCAGCCGTGCTGACAGATCTTCCACACTGGCAGTAGCATCACCATGAGTCATCGGCATGGAGTGTGCTTCAAGCAGCTCCGCATAAACACCGCCTTCGGATGGGGAAGGGAAGTATCTTAACTCACCCACATCCCATAAATGCAACTACAGATCTTTTGATGGCAGCAACAGAACTGTCATCACCCCTTGATAAATAGACAGGGTGTCACTTGTTTTTCTCTTATTTCTTCCCCATAGCCATCTTCTGTGTAGCATGGGGGTATGTCAGGTAAATCTGTGCCTTCTTCACTCACTGGGAAGTGTGCGTACGTGGTAGGGGAGGCAGTCTGCCCATGCACAGACATCTCTGTGACTCCTGTTGGCTTCTAAGAGAGCACATAAGCAGGGGAGTGATCGGGCCCCAGATGCTCAAGAGAAAACGGCAGAGTAATTCTCCACTGCTGCTTCCCTGTGCTTCAAAAAGACATTAGAAAAGAGAGAAATGCATAACTGAAAGGTGATGAATAATTTGGGGAAATGGGGTCACGCCCACCCACCCATTTGTAGAGCTTAGAGATCTGTATAAAGATGCAAATGAATACATCTGTTGTGTCATTAAATGCAACTGCAGCAACCTAGATGAAAGGGAAAGGCAGTGAGGGAGAAGTGCTGACTGGTAATAGCACCACGAAGTTGTTTTCTGTGATGAGGATCTGCCAAATGCAAAGCCCTAGGCTAGTACTTCGGGTCCCAGTTCAGCACCCATTTATTCTCTCTCTCCTTCCCTTTTGCTTTGCATAGTCTCTTGGCCTGGCACCATCCACAGTCCCTCGTGGGCTTTCCACAAAGGCTGTGAGACCAATGGATGTGGAGCCAGTAGTTTAATCCACTCTTTCACCTCCCAGTGGAGCCCGGCTACCTCAGCTGGCATTTCGCAGGGAGCAGAGAGGACAATGCAGAGGCACCTGCTCCTCTGACGGACAACGGACCTCCACTGCTGGAAGCACCTCTGCTTCTGGGAAGGGACCAGGGGATGAGGTCAGGTGACAACGCGTGTACGCAGTCTGCTGTGAGTAATTGAATGTGGGAGTGATCCTGACAGCATCTCTGGCCCCGCTCACTGCCTGGCAGCGACTCAGCTGTGATGCCAGGTTCTGAAAAGACACTTCAGAAATACCACGGCCAGAAGGACCTGATAGTGTGACACCCAGCATCAGGCTGCCACTGCCGCCCAGTTGCACCAGCTCAGCAGGAGGAGGAGGAGGCATAAACTTCCCCCACTCCCTCGGCAAAACAGAGAGGACTCCCCTGACCATGATTTTCCACTCCCCACCATCCTCACCTCACACTCCTGCCAGAGAGCAGGGGGTCCTCTCACCTGCAAGTGCTCCAGACTCCTTTCATCCTGCTACTTACTATTCCCTGGCCAAGGACAAGCCATGAGGTCAGGTGAGGAAAAGGTTGCTATTTACTGGAGCTCCAGTCCTGCTCCTGCAGCTTGCTGTGCTCCTCTGTGGCAAGGCTTTGTACATCCCCTGCACGATAATCCCTCTGCTCCTCCTGAGAGGCTTCCACAAGATTGCTGCAGTGGCTACAGGCTCTGAGTCTCTTTCTCCTGGCTTGCTGGGGCTGGAGCTTTTGTCACTAAGTTCAGGCCTGGTGTTTGGTTTCCCCCCATCCCTATGCTTGCCCCAGATTCCCTCATTGTGGACCTGCCTGCGTATTTGTTTTTCCTTTCCAGGACTATCTACCAACATAAAGAAGGATTGCCCCAGCTCCCACAGAATTACTTTTTTGTACACGTGTTTTCTTTCGGTGCAAGTGCAGAGGGAAAAGCAAAAATCTGTAGAAAACCTGTGAAAAACTACACACAGCATTCATTCCTGCAGTGTAAGCATGGCTCTAGAAAGCCCTTTGCATTTGGTCAGGTTCCTTGCAGGTCCTTCCTGACTCCTTCCTGCTTAGTCTGGGCATCTGGTCATTCTGAGGGACATGACAAGTGTAATACCCTCTTAGGACTTTGGCTGTTCTTTTAATTGTCTATACAGAGGCAAGTGGATTAAATATAGAGTGATCTTTATGTTTTGGTATATCTATTTTGAATTTCAGTCTTCTAGTTAATACTGGTTGCTTCCATTTCCCTCTTTTTTCTCCCAACATGGTACATAAGCATTCAGAATTTCACACCACCTTTCTTACTGTTCAGTCTTACCAAGTCTTTCTCTCTAGTCACCTTCCTATGCAACTGTGCCATGGTGGACTCTGAGGCCACTGATAAAATTTGCTGAAGGAGATCCAAATTCTTCTCCATACATAAATGAGTATTTATACAAACATATATCTATGTGTGGTGTGCCCTCTCCTGATAAATTGTAGTTTTGACATTTGAGAACTTAGCCTTTTCTGAGGGCCAAGTATATATATATCTATCTATACATATTATTGCTTGGCACCATCCTCCCTGTGCTCATATTTACTGTAATCAAATCATGATCACTGGTTTCTTTAGTTGCTTCCAGGACTTGGCAGCTCCTGCTGCAACAGGTTTGAATGAGCATCCAGCGAGTATAATCTTTTATTAACTCTTATCAGCCAGGTGATCTGTTGGACAAGCATGTGTTAGCCCTTTTGTAGGTATATGTATGTGTGTGCAGGTGCAGGAACATTTGCAAATGCAAAAGCAATCTTCTTTTCTACCATTTTTGTACCTCTTTATACTGTTAATATTGCCCAAAAGCTTATGCAGGTGCCTATGTCTGCTTTTCCCAGTGACATTTCTCCACGCTGTTATTAACCAGTCATACACTAATCATGCTGTTATGCATGGATCATTGAATAGTTTCTCATGCCAATTTGCAGTCCAGGAGCTTATCGTTCTTCTAAGTTATTTATAATTGTCCTCAATGTTTCTCTTTCTTTATTTATGGCTCCCAGGCTGCTTCCTATCAAACCTGTGCGTATCAGTGCAATGTGTTCTTGAATACGTTCAGTAAGTCTGTTTTGGGTTTTGTTTTTTCTTTTTTGCTTTATACCGATTTCCACATCTGTCTATCTCAGCCTGCACCCCTCATTGACTTGAGACCTACCCTCCAGAGGCAGCCAACTGCTTCCAGACTGGCAGTTCATTCTTCTTTGTCCTTCCTAATGAGACTTTTACCTCAACCTGAATGTAACATTTTCACAGTAGAAAATTATCATCTTTACAGTCTGGAAGCACCAATGATGTTTCCTGTCGAATGCATAAAACCTCTAGCATCTTTTCAAATTGCAATCCGTCCATAATAACTGTATTTTGTATTTCCATATGCTACAGAGATGAAAAAAACTATTATTAAATTGTTAGTTTAGTGATGTCTGAAAGACCCCAATAGTCACCCTCTGAAAGGTTTGACTAGTAAACATAAGGATCAGTCTCTGCTCTGAAGAATCAAGTAACTGAAAAAACACAGTGTCATCTTTAATGCAGAGCATCACCCCTATGCCTTTACTCACTCTGTTTTTCCTTAAATGTCTGTAACTGTGCTGTTAAAAATTCTACGTAATGTGACTAATCCCTGCAGGTTTTCGCAATGACAATAATATCAAATTTCTTCTCATCAACGGGAATTTCCATTTCCAGCTTTCTTGTTCCCCTGATATCTAGGACTGCTGTATAAGCAATAGGAAAATCTCTTCACAACTTCGGCGCAGCAGCTCAATTTGTTTGCAACGTGCTAAGCTTGATTTCGTATTGCATTTGCCTTCATAGCACCTTCCCTTTGTGTCATTAGTCAAGCGACCGCCTGGCTGCTCCAGCTTGTTCCTGACAGAATGGAGTAGCTTTGAGATGGAGGCCGTTCTGCTCATATGTGGTTGCATATATATATAAAAGACTGAAGGCAGCATTATGAAACCTCCAGCAACTTGATTACACACTGCAGCCACTTATTTTCCGCTGACACCAGAACACTCTTTTTTTTCCTTCTCACCAGCTGGTGAGAAGTGTCAAGTGACAATGCCAGCAGATCACAGGAGGAATCGTGTTGCCTTCAAACACCAGACTTCATTAGCATGGTAGACAACTACATCAACCCTGCTGCTACTGGTCCTTGAAGGTGCTTACACCCAGAAGTGTCCCTGTTCCTTGGTCCAATCCTCAGTAGCCGCAGAAGTTGGAAAAAAGGGTGGGCATGTATCTCTGAGAAATCAGCGTCAAAACAGAGGTACTGCTGAATTAGGTATTATCTAGGAATTTCCTCCTCAGCAGCAACACCTTATGTGCCAAGGAATCATACAAACCGACTAGCTCTCCTCCTCCTTTGCGCTCACAGCCACTGTGCTGTTCTGGCTCTTTGTCATCTGTCATGTTCATACAGTGCTGGGACAAACCAGCAGCATGAGACCTTCTGCTGCCTGGTCTGGTCAGCTGAGAAAGTTTATATCCTTTTTACAGGGGACAAACTGAAATTTGATGATCACAGGGTAAAAAAAAAGTAAAATAATAACATTATGTTGGTAGCCCTAGACTGGAAGCAGGTGATTATCAGATGGAGACCAATTCTATAAATCCTTAATTTAAGGATGAATTTGAATATATAGCTTCCTCTAATCACATCTCTAAGATGTTTCTTGTCTGGCAAAGGATGTAAATACAGGCTGCCTCCAGCATGTGCTGAACTACTCTGAGGTAGCAACCTCAACAGTGCAAAAAAATGGTTGCCGTACTATAGAGGAAAATGACGACATAAAGCATTTCTCCTGGGCTGCCTGGCACTAATGACTTTAATACAGCGAGTTGAACAAACTTATGTGGCAGCAGCGACTGTGAAGGAGGACTTTTAACTTGCCTACAATAACTACCTTGCTAGGAACTGAGTGTTTCAGTCAATGTGATGAATAGTGAATAGGAGCCATAGGAAAGCCAGTGCATGGAGGCAGTGCAGAAAGTGGATCTGGATGGGGCAGGATGCAGGACACAGACATAGGAGAGCATCTCTGGCACCAGTACAGTGACATGGTGAAGCATGCACTTAATTCCTAAAGCTTGCAGCAAAAAGCTTGGCTGCACGGGAAAGGATCTGCCAAATCAGGACTTGGGATGCAGAAGTAAAACAGATAATGGTGTGTGCTTGGATGCTCACTACCCCCAAGAAACGTACACATGGGCAGTGGCTGGGGGGTGCTGGCAAAGAGCCCATGACCTCACAGGATTCTGTAGAATATTTAAACCATACAGGAGAGTTAAGTATGAAGTACTGTGATGATGGTATGGGTACATATCCTAACACTGCTTATATCACAGTTGTTCTTGTGGGCTGGCAGACAGTGACATAAGAAGCAGCAGTGTTACAGGAAGTGGCACTTCTAGAGCTGATGGAGGGCTGAACCCAGGAACTCTTTCGCTTTGGGACTTTGCATCCATCCCATGCTGAAGTTCCAGTCCTTGTCATTCTCGCCTTGCAATCAGTCTCAGTACTGTTCACCAGACTGAGCTGTACTTCCAATTATATTTATAGCCCTATTAGTAAAACTGGTTATCTATTCATAGACAAGCCATGAACACAAGAAGAGAGTCAAACGCAGCCAATAAATTGCCTGCAAGAAGTAAACTGTGCCATCAGCAAAATTTTGTATCTCTGTTGTTCTCCTCTTTCTCTTAGATCGTTAATAAACATATTGAACGTCCCTGGTCCTAATGCTGATCCCTGGAGCATCTTGCTATTAACCTCCTTTCATGCAGAGAATTGGACACTTATTCCTTTCCTTTGTTTCTTACCTCTTATCTAGGTTTTAATCCATGTCAGGACTTTGCCTTCCACCCTACGGGTAACAAATTTTGTTAATAGCCTCTCGTGAAAGACTTTATCAAAAGGCTTTTGAAAAGTTTAAATAAATTATATACCCACCACCACCCCTTCTCCTCAGTCCAGTATTTCATTAACTCTTCTCCAGAATCCTAATCGGCTAGAGAAGCACAAGTCATACTTACAGAAACTGTCAGACAGGTTTATCTCTATCATGTTAGACTCATCTAGAAGCTTTCTAACTCTATCTTTAATGATTTCTTTTTTCAGTGTTTTCTGCTTGTTCCAAGGTAAGACACTTTGTTTTATAATTGGATCATATTTAGCTTCTCTGTAAAACACAGTTACAATAATCACCCCCCTCTCAGCCCCTCAGTCCCACAGGCCTTTGTACAAAAAGCTGTATGAATGAGCCACTGCCTGATTCGCTTAATAGTTCAACTACTCTGAATTCCCATTCTTTTGGTATTTGCAGACACTTACCATCCATTTGGAAGTTCACATCTTTATTTGCTGTGCCATATTCTCATGCCTCTCTCTGATCCCTCTCCACCTGGTACTTTCACAAACATCTAAGAGTTATTCACTCCTCTCACTCTTCTCCTCACCTTCCCAGGTGAAAAAGCCCAGAGGGGAGAAACTGTTTTCCATGTGCCTGGCCCAGTCTAGCCATGGATGATGTGGCAAGTTGCCTAAGGCAGCAATTGGGTTTTGTTAACCCGTGTTGGCTCTTCTACCTTTTAAGCTACCAAAACTGTTTGTACTGTTGGCACCTCAGCCATCTTGCTTCAGCCTTCTGGTTAGCCAGGTGGTCATAAAGACAATATTGATGGCCACTACCCACTTGCCTGTCTTTGCAAGGCAGCAACTTTCAACCTCTTGGTTTGAGAGAACAGATGGGCAGAGCTCTGTTAGTGCTGGGCACACAAAACCACACACACACAGAGGAAGAGCTGATTTCCACCAGTGTGGCAGAAGTCAACATCCCCCAAAGTACCTTTTTCCATGACAGGGCAGGGATGTTTTTCTTCTCCTCACACAGAGGCAGCTCTCCTTCTGTAATGCAGTGTTTTCAGCTCCAAAAAGCAAGCAATTCACCCAGACCACCACACAGAAAAACACGTGGCCAAGCTGTGTCTGTCATGAGAGGAAAATCAGGACTGCAAAATGTCCATTTGACATTACGGACACAAAGTTCTCTCTGCTGACCCTCACAGCTGCTGTACACATGACCACCAGCAGCTTAGCATACTGCTGCATTAGGCCCAAAGGTTGGCTTATGCAATGCATGACATGTACATCTCCCTGCTGTGTGCAGGGACTGAGCTATGGCCTGGAAAACACAAGTTACAGCAGTTCCTGGATCAGACCTGGGAAAGAAGATGATTTCCAAGGGTAGCTGAGCTTCCTGAGCCTGCTTGTGTCTCACCAAACCAGTACCCTTCTGCCCTTCCCCCGGGAGTCTGCTACTCCCCTGGCACCTTCCAGGTGCCATGTCCCCTACCTCAGAAGGCTACCATTCTAGAGGGCTCTCATGCCTGAGCTGCTTTGCACTGGAAGATGCATGTTGCCCCAGTGCAAACGGATGAGCTGCTGGACATCATCTGGTGCAAGGCAATCTGGTCCTGTAAGGAGCATTGGCTTCTGGGTCTTAGCCTTGCTCATTTTGTTTCTGTGTAACTTATCTCTAACAAGCCTCTTCTACAACACACAAATGTGATGCAGTCTAAAAATAATTGATACTTTGGCAAAGTAGGCAACATCTGGGCTCCTCTTGGGCTACACATAGCTCTCTAACAACAGAGTCACTAGCCCTACTGTGTCATTTTCATCTCCCTCATAGGCAGAAACCATCACCTTAAGCAGAAGCTGGAGTCACAGAGGAGACCGCGGAGCTTTGCGAGAGGAATCTCCTCACGTCCTCACAGTTACGGAGCTGCAGCGCTGTCAGTTTGAGGAGGCTGTTTTATTTGAATGTCTGAAGGAACTTTTTATGTACCCCGAATGCCTCCCTGGGGTGAGCCAGCTGATGGCTCACCATGCTTACGTCCTGTGCATTGTTATGAAGCTACCTCTGCGGGAGGGCTCCTGTTCCTTAGGAGGGAGGGCTCCCTACCCTGAGCTCCCCTTTGTAACCAGCTGTTGCCTTCTTACTCAGCAGAACAGCACTGTTTTGCTCCCAGGGGGAAGTTAGGTGCCCACAGAGTGTGGGCACGGATTTGCCGTGGTATGATTTGTTCAGCAAAGCTCCTTATACCCTCCTTAATCTCCATTTTATATCTCCCCTGCTGCACTTTACAATCTCTTATATTACTATAATTTGGGTTGGATTTCCATATTTTAGAAAATGCCCTACTAAATGACTATATCTTTTTCCTTTATCCATGGTGTTACTCCTCAGCATTACTTTCCACCTGTGGGGAGAATATATATTCATCATATGGAAGTACTGTTATGGTTGTAGCAGATGACCTCATATCATCTGGCTGTTCACCGTTCTCTTATGCATGTGGAAATTTGCTTTATAGAAACTATCACAGTGTTTCTTCTTGCAGGCCCTGAGGCCACTTACAGAGATCTCTTGCACATCTTCTAAAGAGGCCAGAACATGGCCTCCAGGCCTTGGGTGCTTAAGCACATCCATCACCATGCTGCCAGGCTTTCTTGCACTTGCTGTCCCATAGGCTCTGTGTGGAGTAGCCAGGGAGAACAGATACTGTGGGCAACGCTCACAAATTCCGTGGAGCCTGCTCTTCCATTACCACCTTGAATCCCCGGGATCCAGGACTCAGAACCTGTGCTGCTCCTATGTTTTTTACACCTTGAAGTTTCACATCTTTCCTGTTCCACATGAGTCATTAGGAAGAGTTATTGACAAACAGGAGCTGTTCAAAGGAGAGCAACTGAAATGATCAAGGGACTGGAGGAATTGATTTAGAAAGAAAGATTAAAAGGATAAAGTCTGGAGAGATTGGTTAAACAGCAGCTACTGTGAGCACGATAACCTACACATACTTTAAAAGTATTTCAGAAACAGGAAAACACTAGTAGCATGATACATGGGGAGACAAGTGGAAACAGGCAGAAATAGAGAGTAACTTGAATTTTCCCTTTGAGATTAGCTTTCAGACAATAGGAGAAGAAATGTTCACTGTCACTACCCTAACCCAATGACAGCATGTAAGAAATGCAATTGCTCTCAATTTTATAAACCCTAGGACAAAAAAACAGTAGTCAATGCGACATAAGGTGTGATGTCCAGAGATGGCACTGGATCCGGGAATGATGCAGGCATCTTGGTGAAGAGGCAGCTTTGGGAGAAGCTATGGTCAAAGCAGCTCTCTTTCCAGAGCCCCACACAACCCAGGGGTGCCCACTTTAGACACTAGAGTTTGGAACATACCTCCCCAGGAGTCTGCTCGCCTCAGTTTGCAAGTGGAACAGCTTGTGGTTGATACTGAGACTTCTCCTGTCAGGGCCACGTGCACGGGTGAGGTTCCTGCAAACCCCCTTCACCATCTGGTCCATGAGCTCTCATGTGCTACAGTCATTTGTTAGTTTTAAACTTGACTACATCGCATGCCAGAGTATGCAGCTGAGCAAGCCTGACCAGATGCTTATCAAGTGTAAATTGGTGCAAATGTCTATTTGTAACAGCTGAGGCTGTGCACCACTCTTTATAATGAACCATGTGTCCATTGTACATTCATGGACTCACAGAGCTGAAGGCTAGAGGGACTACTAGATTATCTGTTTTGACCTTCCAAATATTACAGGACATTAATTTTCACCCAGTTACCCCTGGATTGAACCCAGTAATTTGCCTTTGACTAAAATAAATTGTGTTTAGCTAACAAGTTAACTTGAATGAGGTCTGTTGTTGATCTGAAGACATGCAAACATGGCTAAGCTTCTCCTTCAGCTGGGAGTTTCTTTCTGTGGCTCAACACCTTTGCTCTTTCATAAAAAGTACACTGTTTTCATTTGAACCTGCTCTGCTCCATCAGATGTTATCTGCTATTGAGGTCACAGTTTGTTCATGCTCAAGCCACAACATCCAGTAATTTAGGAGTTTTCATGAAAAATACTTTGCAGTGTGTGTTGAAAATAGTTTATTGTGAGAGTCACACAAGGGCATGTGATATCCTCCAAGAAAATCATTGTATGTTAAAAGCATGTGTATATTCCTTGACTTAGATGAGATCAACTAAGAAATCAATCCCATCAATCACAGTATCCCACTTTCCTGAATATTTGAACATTTTCCTGTGAAATCAGTAGCAACAGCAAAGTCCCTAATGGATTTGTACTATAGCATACTTGTCTTTGGGAAAATTGTTGCTCCGTTCACACATTTCCTTGAATTTCTTGTGGTTGTTGCAGGAGACAGCATGCTGTGGTAGATGTACCTGTGGTCTGAACCAGCACAGCTGCTCTTGTAACCAAAACTATGCTTAATAAAGGGTGTAGAAGGGTTTTCCTTGCTATTGGTTTTCTCCTTTCAGCTACTGGCGGTTTTGGAGTACAAACTTGAGACTATGTTTTAAGTTTCATTCTTCTAGTGGAAATGCTTTTTAATGGAGACAGTGAAGAGACCTGTAACACCACAGTCAAAATGCACTTTCTGCAAATAGTATGCAACACTGACTTAAGATTTGCCATGTCTACAAACATCCCTGCCAGTAAACTGATTTGTGAGATTGTTCGTGGAAACACAGCAAAAAAAAAGGGGAGTGAACTCAGCAGAAAGGAATTAATTAAAAATTCAAAAGAAGATTTGTGGGTCATTCCTCAGGACCTGCTAACAGATTTAAGGCAGCTTAGCAGAGAGCTGATTTGGGGATACAGTTTCACAAGCACAGGCAGTGCTGTGCAAAGGTAGCGCTTTCATCGCTGAGGACAGCATGGGAATCTCTCCCAGTGTTCATAGGAATCCCCTGGGTGACTTACGGGCCAGAGACCATAAAATGCTTCTGATCACAATAGCTTGCTTGGTTTTTTAGGCACTTCCAGAGACATACTGTCCAAAAGTGATCCAAGTATTGGAAAACAGAAACAAAAATAACAAGCTTTGTGTCTTTTTACCTCCTTTGCCCTGTAGGAGAAACAGCCTGAATAGTTTATAGGATGATTTTTTTGTTCAGATTTCTGTGCATGTTAATGGGTGGATATGTAGATGTGTTGTGTGTTGTGTTTTGCACCCATGTGGGTGGCATCAAAAAGCTCCTTGATGGAGGGCTTTGTCTGGGAACTGAGTTCTCCACAGAGAGGGCAGGAACTACAGGTGGTTCTCACTGTTCCTGGGAGTAATTCAATGCATTTGAAGCCCATCAAAATCCTGTCTCCAGCGTACACAGATCTCACCCTCAGAGTCAACATTCTGCTTGCTCCTGCACAGCATAGTAGCCATGGGGTTACGCAGAAAGGTGAGTTTCTTCAGCAGCTCAGACAAAACCCGTGGCAGGTGCTGAGTATTGGGGCAGA
The DNA here is from genome assembly GCA_025331215.1 of Actenoides lindsayi. Classification (NCBI taxonomy): domain Eukaryota; kingdom Metazoa; phylum Chordata; class Aves; order Coraciiformes; family Alcedinidae; genus Actenoides; species Actenoides lindsayi. The sequence continues at coordinate 66,074 of WTSP01010650.1, read as the reverse complement.
GACCTTGAAGGTGGCTCCGTCTTCACTGGTGGCCATTACAAATGAGGGAGCAGCAGGGTGATGTTCTCACAGTAATCGGTGTTGCCAGGGAGACCAGAGACTGTGTTTTGTCAACTGGAGCTTTTCCAGGATGCCTGGCTTCTTCACTCGATATTAGCTGCAATAATCAGTCACGACTGCTTGGCTCACAGTGCTGAGCCCTGTGTCTGATAGGATAGGACACCATCTTCTGGCAGGTTGCAACTGGAAGTGGGAGTGTTTTAGCAATACAGTTATCTGGGCATTACATAGCAGTAAGGTATCCAAATGGACTTCAAAGCTACAGGTGGACTTACCAATCCAGGGCTGATGCCCTCAGTCGCAGGCGGTGCTATGGAAATACTTAAGTGCTTTGAAGTGTTTCGCTTCTTTTTACAAGCATCAATTTGGTTGCCACCTTCCTGCTTTATTCTGCTGCAGCTCTTTCCTCAAAGGCTCCTTTAACAGAGGCACAGTGTGCATCACCTCATAACAAAATATGTCATCCCCTGCCTGTGGAGGCATTTCCCCAAGAATAACTGTTCTTGCAGTATAGCCCTAAAAAGGTCTGGTACCTGTTTAAGCTTCTTAGGTTTGCCTAACTAATCAGGGTTCGCTTCTTCCCTGAATGTAAGTCTTGTCTCAAAATGAGTTCATTTTGATTGGGGGGAAAAAAAAAAAAAAAAAAAAAGAAGAAGGAAAAAAAAAAGAAGAAAAAAAGAAAAGGAAATAAAAAAAAAAAAAAAAAAAGAAAGAAAAGAAAGAATTTATCCCAAATGAAATATTTACTTCCAGAACA
>WTSP01010650.1:18821-65157 GCA_025331215.1 Actenoides lindsayi | reverse complement strand
AAAAAAAAAAAAAAAAAAAAAAAAAAAAAAAAAAAAAAAAAAAAAAAAAAAAAAGAAAAAAAAAAAAAGAAAGAAAAGAAAGAATTTATCCCAACTGTAATATTTACTTCCCAAACGACTAACAGAAAACCCGAAACACATGAACTGCAAAATGAAATTCCATATAGAAACATGGATCTAAGGCTGCAAGGGAAGTTTAATAGAATTCAGGTAAACAAAAATAATCACATAAAAATATCTTTCCAGAATGATATGCTTCTCTAAAAAACCTTCCAAACCCATCAGTCACTAAAAGCGTAGGAAATTCAAAGTGCATGTGAAGATATGAGAATCTCTAATAACAGTAAATACAGAATTGCATGGTGAAGCAACCTTAAGTCTGACTCCAGCAATGATTTGAGAAAAAATCAGACATTATGAGACTAACCTTGTCCATCCATTACCCACAGTGTCATCAGATCAATGGCCACAAAACTAGAATGCTTTATTCTCCGTCGCTCTGAGGTTGTGCTGACTCTGGCCCTTCTTTACAGCCATGCACTCGTTACAGAAAAACACATATTTCACAAATTCCTCACCAGACAAATAGCACATCGAAGCCATCACTCTGCACTTGTCATTCTGAATCTATTTACCTCAATTAAAAAAAGGACTGCAAAACGTAGGGCTAGCAGAAATGAATCTCCTCAGCTCCATTCCCTGCCTTTGCTTGCTGTACAAGGAAGACCTTCATCAGAAAAGCAGAGCCTCAAGATTTTGGAAAGTGCTGGGCACGGTGGTGATTCTCATAGCCCAGCACCTCCCCAGTACAGGGAGCTGCAGGTCAGCAGAGATACCTGCTCAGGTCCCCCGCTTACCCGATCCTGCCTCAGCTCTAGCAGTCCCACACTGCCAAATTGCTGGTGTCCTTCGTGCTCTCTGCCTGCCCAGGGCATCCCTGGCTGGTGTGGCAGTGTGCTTTGCAGACACTGAGTTTTGCAGTGGAGAGGATGGAATAGGGAACTGGTGCTGCCTTGGAACTTCTCTCTCTTACCAGATTGCTATAAAGAATACATGCGTACCAGGACAATAGCAATTTTATGCATTCATAGTGTCTGGACCTAACTTTCTGCTATGCATCATTTATATTGAAATTTTTAATGCTCTGCAATAACTACAGCTGCTCTCTCTCATCAGCAGGCACTGCAACAGAGGGAAACAGAGCAGTGGGTGGCCAAAAGCTGGGAACATGGGCACTGAGGCACCCAGAGGATGCCCTGGGGTCAGAGGGATCTGCTGTCTCCTTCCAGAGAGATGTGTAGTGGCATTGCATATAACCAAGAGATCCTTGCTACAGACCTAAGCCAGCTCTAGAGGTGTCAGTGAGCAGCTAGAACGGAAAACCAAGTTCAACACTGGGTTTGATGCATAAGACAGTGGCTGGATCCAAAAGACCAAAGCATTCTTTTATGGAGATCTCAAGCAAAACAGAGCTGGAGTATCTGTTGGTTTAAACAAAGCTTGGCCAAAGGAAAGCTGCAAAACACAGCAACCACAAAAGTGCTAGACTGTACTTTGCTGTGAACAACCTTTCACACTAGAAAACACTTTTCTAATATTACTATTTTTCTGACTGAGTCTGGTGATGGCACTGGTTGTTTTCTTCACAGTTCACAGGGAAGGCCATCGAAAAATAGCCAACTTTTCCTTCCTCTCTGTTGAAAGTCTCCATAACCTTGGTGTGAATTTATAGTCTGTCATTGCCTTTTGAGATGCCATATGTGCGAGAGAATAAGAGGGAGGGAGATATTTTGTTTCTGAAAATGATGCCACGCTTAGCACTATTACAGCATTGTAGAAAATGTATATCATTTAAAGTAGAAAGAAGAAGTCTGGGCTGAAGGAAGACCTTGTGGCAAACACAAATGTCACTTGTCCTTGGGGGCAAAGAAAAAAAAACAACAAATCAACCCACCACCCTCTGCTAATTCATGTAATAAAATCCACTCCAAGAGGAAGAAAGTTCTGAATTGTTTTATAATTATTTCCCATGAATAAATCTTTCCTGATAGGAAGGATCCAGCGGTGCCTGGTGAAGGGCAACTGTTTCTAAGGGTAGGAATTAATTGAAAGCTTCTATTCAGGCTGAGGTTTACATCCTAGTTGAAAGATTTATGGAGAAACTACCATCAAATCTGATTTTTTTGAGTCCCCTTACTTTAGCTGACCCCAATGATTTGGTGTTGTCTTGTGGGTTTTGCTAGTCCTATCTCCTCTTGAAGAGAAAATTAAGTTCCAAAGAACACCTCTGCCTCTTCTTTTGCTATTCCTCCGGCTACTAACTGTTGTTGTTGTTTTTGTTATTATTATTAAAATAGAAGCCACTCAGAAGCTTTTGGAATAGATCTCCACTGAACAAACACAGAAGAAAAATACAAGTGTCTTGACCTGTAAAGTTTAGGATTTTTTTGCTGGCATCATTTGGACAAATGACCCATTGCAAAGTGGCTTAGCCTTCACAGCCACTGAAGCTGGATTGCACCTCTGAGACACACTGTCTCATGCCCACAGATTGCATCACCATGTAGGCAGTGTCTCATTGTGTGTGCTTGAGTGTGTGTGCTGGTCACATGCCTTCTAGCCCCCCCAATCCCTTCAAGTAGAATCAGTAGTGATGGTGGCACATAATGATTGCTATGTGCCAGGCTGTATTAGTGCCAGAAGAGTCTTCACCCATTAACCAAACTCACTTATTTGCTATTTTCCTATTAGAAAAAGGCTGAGGGCCATGCGGAGACATCTGGAAAGCTAAATCTGGGTTGTGATGGGAGGAATTAGGATATGCTGAACACTGCTGGTCTAGACAGCCAAGAAAGCTGGTTTGAGAGTACCTAGGTCCTGAACCACAGGACACATGCTGCTTCCCATGCTCCTTGATCCAGGTGCTCTGAACTGATTCAAAGCTGTGTTTGTGTGTCCATGGGACGCATGGCCAACTCACAGACCCCTGCTGCATGACAGGGCAAAAGAGCTCTGACTCTGTACTGTCAAGATGCCATCATTTCTGGATTAGCTTGCTTGTTTTCTAACTGTCCTGCTCACAGTACAGCGCACAGGTATGTGACTAGGTGATCAGACCTGCAGTGTAGAATAAAAATGGATGAAGAAAAAAAAAAAGAAACCTAAACAAAAAATTCAAGACATGGTAAGTTTCTAATAGAAAATAATAGCAACCAATAAGGGTAGGAATAATATTTAGTTCCTCTTATAATTTCATAAATTGTTCCCAAGCATCAATGTGCTGGCAATACTTTACATTGGTATTAACATCACCAGCAAAGTGCAGCTTTGAAAGAACATATTTTTCCAAGAATCGGAATGCTGATATAACTGGTCAAGTTATTGTGACTCTTCTTTAGAGTCTTGGCAAGCAACAACAGGTCAGTATTGACACTACCATTAATTACTATTAATCATGATATTATTTCCTGAAGAAAAATAATTGTAGTTTTTCTTCCCAAGGTTTTATGATTTCCCTCTCTTTTTATAATTTTTTTTTTATTTTCCTCCCAAAGAGATGCAAGTCCTCTAAAGAGACCCTAACCTACCTGTTCAGGTCTTAATTTTAGACACTTTTGACAGAAGCCTTTAGAGTAGTTCCTGGACTATCCACTGAAAGCTACTGGAATAAAATTCAAAAGAACTCCAGAAACAAACACCTCTGCCCACATGTAAATAGGAGTATCTTTGTGATTTGTATTGTGCTTAATGCAGTAGGAAGCCAGTCTCAGTCTAGGGCTTTGAGGTGTTGTCACATATACACTAATGCACAAACAAGTAAAAATAAGACAAGGGGGGGGGAAGAAGAGGATATAAGTGAAGAGGGGGAGCACAAAGTAACAGCAAGATGATTAATTAATGAAAGGCTAAATAAGCAAGCTGTTTGTCTCCTCTTACAGGCTATTGGAAAATGACATCATCAGTGATGGTTCATTTTTTTAGGGTACTCTACTGTGAGGTCATCCTCTCTTCATGCTGGCAAGTGACCAGTGACTTGTATTTAAATACAGAATACATAGAGAACAATGCACATAATTCCAATTTAACAGAAGCATGTGTAAATCTAAATCAATCCACCTGGCTAAACAATAAATAAACATAACGAAGTCTGAACCGAAGAGACCTGAAAAGGGGTTTGCTTCCTGTATGAACAGAGATTGCATCCTTGGCTGCTATCTGGGCAATGACAGTATTCTTTGCAAGATCATAACACAGCAGTTGAGGCTGTGATTCCTGGGCAGGTAGTACTGGGTAGGCTTTTGTTGGTGGTTTTCCAGATGCCTGTAACAAAGCAAAACCCCTTGTTAACTGTATATGTGGTAGGACTTCTTTTCACTGTGCAAAGGGCAGAAGAAGACTTAAAGCCTGAAGGAATGACAGGAAGTCTGTCTAGAGGGTGGGGCTAAAGCAACTCACCTGGCAGCCCTTAGGACTTCAAAAAGCCTGGCAGCAGCAACCAATGGGGTTTGGTGGATTTTGGTATTTGTAGGAAGGGTTGTGGAGAGCTGCAAGGGTGGGTAGGGGAGTCTGCTGGCTAGTGAGTTGCTGCCTTTCACCCTCCAATGTTTAGGGGCTAGTACAGTGTTTTGTTGTTATGTTAAGGAGATGGAAAGAACAAGCCTTTCTTTCCTGGTCTGCAGTCAGCTACAGATATCTAGGGAAACAAAAGAGCAAGACATAAACCCCTAGGTTTTACGTGCTAGGCTTGTGGAGTGGAAGCAAGGCATTTCAGCTCTCAGTGCCCTATGTGGAAAAAAATCAGGTGTTTCAGAAGAATAACAACCTGCAGCTTTCTGCCAGTGTCCCTAGAGAAAGAAGGCAATCGCATCCTAAAGGTACCACGTGGGTTGGGAACCTCCCCTCGCTAATCTGTGTGAAGAAATTGTGAGCTTCATGTGGAAAGTGCTGGTCTGCCTCCCTGTTCACAGGGCATGTGCACATGTGAGTACAGCAAAGGTCATAAAGTGTTCAGGCCCAGGGGTGGTGGGGACAATCCCTGTGTTACAGCTGTTAAAAATCCCCTTTGACAGCTGGTTGAAGGAAGGTATTTTCAGCACATCTCACACATGCAGCATGTAACTACTGTTACAGCCCTGTGGAAGAGGAATGGGGGGTGGACCCTGTGGACCATTGCTGTAGAATGAGCTGTGTGTATTGATTGAGGGAGAAGGTTTCTTCCATATATTCATAGAGGCTGGTTTAACCTGAGCTGGGCTTGGAGACTGTTTCTCTCTTTCTCTGGTGATGATTTATGACTTCAATCCAATTTATGGCCATTTACAAGAATGCTGAACTGGCTGTAAATCAGTAAAAGACCATAAAATACTCATGAGAACGGCTGAAATCCATCTGGGTGAGCTTCCTTCCCTCCCAAGAGCAGCCAGCTGAGGGTAGGAAGATGTAGCCCTCCCGTCAAACCCCACAGCAGTAACAGGGAGTGGGGGTGAGATGTAGCACTTGGCTAGAGGCAAAGGTGAAGGCAAAGGAGGCTTGCTTTCTGAGATCATACAGCAGTCAGATGAGCTGTAGCCCAAGGAGCACAACAGTGATAGCAGCAGCTCTGTAGGACTGCTTCAGAAGAGCTTCACCTGAGCACAGGCCTTAGATGAAATCCATGGCTTAAGCCACCCAAGGGGAAACTGTGTCAGTGATCTACGATTGCCTTTCAGTGGGTCAGGGTTTTAAGTCACTGGTTTTTTGTGGGCTGTGCATGGGGAACACAGGCATAAACTTCCTGGCTGTTTTTATTCTTCCTAGCTACTTCAGTGATGTATTTGTGGGGTGTGCTGGTCTGGCCATCACAAGTTAGAATCACAGTCCTCAGGGATGCTGTAAGGTAAGTCTTTACCTGCCTATCTTGCCTGAAGGTCATGCTCAGAGTGTAAGAAAGCTCTCCAAGCAAGGGGCCTGATTGTGCCAAATTGCACGCTTTGCCCAGCAGCAAGGGATGGCTCAGTGTGCTACAGAGCAACTGGAATATATCTATTAGGATTCAAATCCTTTTTTTGCCTTGTTTGCAGTGAAGATTTTTCCCCTCCTACCCCAAAAATGCCTTGCTTGTCAAGTAGCAGGTGGAGTTCGATGGGAATGTTTGCATGTCTCCTTCTTCCTTTTTACCCTACTGTAAGCTGATGATCTGATCAGGCGACAGTGGAGCACCAGGCTAGAAGGTACGACAGGGATCAGAAGGTCTTGTCCTTCTCTTGCTCTCCCTAGCAACAGTGGTGTTGTAGCACAAGACTGGTAAAAAATAACTGAACAATCCAGGAGTATCCCCCAGTCTCTCACACCGTAGCAGAGCACTTTCTAGTGCATGGCTGAAGAGGAACAGAATAGGGAATTCAATATTTTAAACATTCTGTATAATTGTCTCTCTTTCATTAACAGATCCATTTTCTTCTCAATACCTCTTTTTACACTGATATCTCCATAAAAGTCTTTCTTGTATTAAAAAGAAATAAGACTGGCATAGAAAACTTCTGTGTGCTTTACAAGCTGTCGGTCTCTTTCATTCTGTCCTTCTTTCTCTCACCGTTAACAGTGACATGCGAGTATTTTTGCCTATTTTTTTTCCACCTTTATCCACTTTTTTTGTAAAGCCACCAGTAATACCATAAATCATGTGACATGAACTCATTTAATTATGGGTTGTCATCAGTTTTGATCATTTGTGTTCTGTAACAAACGATCAAAAGCCAGAAGGAGTCTAAGCACTCCCCAGAGTTCTTTGCTGTGAATTGCAAAGGAAGGAACACTATTGTTAAATCCTTGGTCTCCCCAGTGGACATACCAGGTTCTTGGGTGGAAGGGGAGCTGTGGTGATGCTCTGCTTTTCTTTCCTCATGTATCTTAGTGAGAAGAGGACTAAGCTCACTCAAGTGTCTAGGAAGTGAGATCCAGGAGGGGGCACAATCCTGCTCCTCTTCAGTAGTGGAGTCTAAGCCATTGGGTTCACCTACTGAGTGTCTGAGAAGTCTCAATATGGTAGTCAGCTGAGATAGGTTGTTTTGCTTTGGTTTCTGTAACACTGGAAGACAGGACAAGAGTGCCTAAGATACTCCACTGGCTGAAACACGGAGGAGGAATTCAGAAAACCCTCAAAACATTCATAGTGGGGACAGTCCTGTATGTTCATCACCCACACTCCTGAATTTTCTTATACTGTGGTCATTGTGTGATGAGGATCCCAAGATTAGGGGACTGTTTGACACAGTATGTGGTAGGAAGGGCTAAAAAAGACCATGTGTTCATCAACCCCAGTGCTCTGCATGACCCAATGCTATGGGGTAGCTTTGTGATATTTCCTGCCCCAAGTCCTGGGTGCTGCATTTGAACCACAGCTCAGAATAATCTCGTTTTGGTTTAAAGATGTTGTTGCAAGAAGGCATCCCCACAAGGTTTGGCACGCTGTCCCAGAAGGTAATTAGACTTGCTGTTAAACACTACTAGGCCCAATCTGACCAGCGGCAGATCTGCGGCTGTCTCGTGCATTGCGCATGTGCCAAAGCAGCACATGCTTCACCTCTGAGCCACTAATTCCGACTGGGCTGGCTCAGGAAGCCACTCACCTCTGGGATGCTGCTGCAGTTTGCCAAGAGCGATGAACCCTGGCCAGCACTGTGTGTGTCCTTTCTTGTATGCAATGCCTTGGGGAGAGATAAGTGATTGTGCTGTCTACGCACCGCCTGTGAACCTGTAGTGCCCTGAGAATGAAATCCAGGCTCCGCTCTACTTCACATTCAAAACAACAGCAGAAAATAACTTCCACTTTCTTCATTTCTGTGGGCTTGGGCTCATGGACAATGGTAATGAGAAATTGCTGTGGTCGAGTGGTAAGTGAGCAAGCAAGACTGAAGAGCTTCTCCCTTATTCCCCTGGCCAGTTCAGGCTTAAAAAGCAGTGCTGACCACCTGGCTGCTTGGACAGGGCTATATCCATGTCAGAAGAAAACCTGCTTAGAGTGAGGGAAGGAGAGAGGGAAGACAACATAAAAAGACGTTGAGAAGCTGGGAGGACCCTGTACCTCCCTGCTGAATGTGCTATCCTTTGCCCACCTTGTGTAGGATGCAGGCTCTTGGCTGTGTCCATTGTTCTGTACATCACTCAGCTGCTGTGGATGCAGGACTTCTGGGAGAGGAGAGGTACATGAGGTCAGCTTCTCTGAGCTATGCAGATTCTTCTGTTATGTACTTGACTGGGCTCCTTCCAGGCTGCCCATTTAAGTTCCTGAAGCCCAGGTCCCATGTTCTCCATAGTATTATGACTACTTGACAAATAAGTAGTCTCCTCCCATTATTGTTTTTTTCCTAAGTAGAATCCACTCCCAAGGTTTTTCTTAGAGACAAGCCAGCAGTGTCACTGTCCTATGACAAAAGCTCCCAGATTGCAAGTTTCCCTCTCACTGACAGATGTTTCTGGGTTTTTTTATCACAGGAATTAGATAACCATCATCTCATAGACCTACTGCTCACCACAGGTGCACTTCTCTGTGAGGAGTTCTACTTAGAATGAGGATACCTGAAAGCCAGCAATGTTACGAGTACATGAAACTACTGCTAAAGGTTTGGTTATAATTAAGGGATTATATAGTGTATGATTCTCTGACAATGGAACATTCTACCATGTCTGCCATAGCCTGATGTTTTAATTCAGAATCTAAGGAGTCTACAGCTGGCAGACTTTTTTTTTTATTTCAGATTATATTGTGTGAATAATGGATTTTTCAATTTGATGGCTGGACAAAAAAAAAATAAAGCAAGCTGAAGGAAAAAGAGAACGATGGGTCCCATTGACCAGAAGTACCTCATTCAATCCAAAACTGAAAAAGTTTCATTTAATTGTGGGGAGGATGTTAATTCACTTCTTGTTAAAGTTCTCTTTGTTAAGCCTGGACCATTAAAAAAAGTGGTAACATCATTTCAACAGTTAAAAAAAAAATAATAAAATTCTGACACTTCTGAGATTTCTTTCCCCATGACTCGCTTATTCTCTTTTATCCAGAATTGTCTGTCAAAATTGATCCAAATTCACTTGCATCCTTAAAAAGGAATTTTTGTTCTCCTCAAAAATGTTATGTGTAACCTCTCCTGATGAGCTCATTTTTGTGATATGGTAGTTCCAGTGGGTTTATAGAGTTCCACATTTACTTCCTCCTGGTACCACAAGAGCATATAGTCTCCACTTGAGTGAAATACAGTTCTGCAGTGCTGAACTGCAGTTTCAAAGTCAGGCTTCACATAAAATAAAAGTTTCTGCAAGCCAAAAGGAGGTACACGGATATGCTGAAGTCTTCCTTGCTGCTTTAACCAGATGTAGCTGATCCAAACACAGTAAATTATTTGTTATATAGGAAGGTGTAATCCCCTGTTCCTTCTCCCAGAGCTGAGTTGGCTCTGTAGGACAAGAAAAGTTACTTTGGTAAGCGAATGCACCAAGTCTGATTGTGATGCGTACACGGGAAACAGATTTGTTGAATGTGAAGAGGCAAACCTGCCATCTGATAGCAACTGGGCAGGTGGTGATTTGTGATTACTGTTCCTGAGTAGCTGAGAATTATGCACATTCTATTATGTTTGTTAACCCATCTGTCCTGCTTAACCCCCACATATACTTTTATCTTGTTCTTGTCTTTAAAGCTCTTTCTGCAAGAGGCTGTCATTTAGTCTGCACTTGTAAAGCTGATACTGCTGAATGATGTCACCAGTGTGTCTCAGGTATGTCCTATCTTTGCGTGTCTTACTCCTTTGCTCCTTTGACTGTGAGCAAATACTCAAGTCTTTGGAAGAGATGATGTTACTGTTATTTTGGTTATACTGATTTGAGGAGGCAATCTGAATAGCAGGATTGTTGTCCAGATGAAGGCAATTTTGCGGTCACAGTTGCTCCTTGGGAGTGAGGCTTTGGGGTTCAGTGGAGATTTCTAAAAGTGAGATGGCTTTGCACATTGTTGGTAGCAGGTATGTAATGGGGTTGGGGGGGAGCATTTTTGTGGGGAGTCATTTGTTTGGCATATACTTGGGCAACCAGTTTTACAGAATCACACCAAATCACAGAATCACAGAATTGTCTTGGTTGGAAAAGACCTCTAAGATCACCACGTCCAACCGTCAACACCTCATCATCCCACTAGAGCATGTCCTGAAGTGCCTCATCTACACATTTTTTTAATATCTCCAGGGATGGCGACTCCACCATCTCCCTGGGCAGCCCCTTCCAGTGCCTGACTACTCTTTAAGTAAAGAAATTCTTCCTTATATCTAGTCTAAGCCACTCCTGGTGCAACTTCAGGCCATTTCCTCTAGTCCTGGCATTATTTACTTGAGAGAAGAGGCCACACCCACCTCCCTTCAACCTCCTTTCAGGTAGCTGTAGAGAGTGATAAGATCTCCTCTCAGCCTTCTCCAAATTAAACAATCCCAATTTCTTCAGCCTTTCCTCATAGGACTGGTTCTCCAGACCCTTCATCAGCTTTATTGCCCTTCTCTGAACTCACTCTAGTAAGACAGTGTCTTTCTTGTGGTGAGGGGCTCAGAACTGAACAGAGTACTAGAGGTGTGGCCTCACCAGTGCTGAGTACAGGGGCCCAATCACTTCACTTCTCCTGCTGGTCACACTATTTCCGATACAGGCCAGGATGCCATTGGCCTTCTTGGCCACCTGGGCACACTGCTGGCTCATGTTCAGATGGGTGTTGACCAGCACCCCAAGGTCCTTTTCCACTGGGCAGCTTTCCAGCCACTCTTCCCCAAGCCTGTAGCATTCTTGGCATTGTTGTGATCCAAGTGCAGGACACAGCACTTGGCCTTGTTAAACCTCAGGCCTTGGCCCACTGATCCAACCTGTCCAGATCCCTCTGCAGAGCCTTCCTACCCTCAAGCAGATCAACACTCCCACCCAATTTGGTGTCCTCTGCAAACTTGCTGAGGTAGCTCTCCATCCTCTCATCTAGATCGCTGATAAAGATACTGAACAAGATCGGCCCTAATACTGAGCCCTGGGGAACACCACTTGGGACTGGTTGCCAGCTGGATTTAACTCCATTCACCACAACTCTCTGGGCTTGGCCATGCAGCCAGTTTTTAACCCAGTGAAGAGTACACCTGTTTAAACCATGAGTTTCTCCATCAGAATGCCATGGGAGATGATGTCAAAGGCTTCGCTAAGTCCAGGTAGACAACATCCACAGCCTTTCCCTCATCTACTAGGTGGGTCACCTAGTCATAGAACAAGATCAGATTGGCCAAGCAGGGCCTGCCTTTCCTAAACCCAAGCTGACTGGGCCTGATCCCCTGGCTGTCTTGCACTTGCCACGTGAGCTTACTCAAAGATGACTTCCACTGCAAGCCAGTAAGGTCCCATATATTGATGACCTGTGGGCAATAGTAGCAATATATGCTTATTCCAGTCTTTTGTTAGCTACTTCCAGTGACATTATGGCAGTGGACAAGTCTATGACCAGAACGATATGTGGAGGCAGCCCTTTATCCTTCATCATTTGGAAACCCGAGGTGTCTATTTAAGTCAACGCGGATGGGGAGGCCTGGGAGAGAAGAAGATCAAAGCTGATTCAAAACTAAAGGGAAACAACAACGTAAGATGCAGGAAAATGCAAGGCCCAGGATTCAGACAGAATTAAACAGCCCAACTTTGTGCACATCGTCTAAGCCATTAGTAACCAGTAGGGAAGAGCTCCTGAGGTCAGTTCAGAACTAGCACACAGCAGCTCACACTTGGCTCAGCTGTGTGCTGATGCAGATGGCAGCAGCTGCTGTTGTGCCAGGATTCCCTAGCCCCACTGTTATTACCTGTTGCCAAATAGAGAGGAGGGGAAAAGAAAGGCAAAAAGTGGTGTGCTTTTCTAAGCCTCAGCCTTAAGCCAACTTCACCCATTCGCAATGCTGAAACTGGGAAACGACAGTCAGGGCAGTGCATGCAAATAATCTGAAACAGGATCAGCTGTTTTCTGTCCTGCTTTTTTGCTTTGATTTCCATGTTAGCTCTCATTTTTCTCTTGACTGTGCTTTCCCTCAGTGTTTGACCTTTCCTACTAGTCCCCTGGCCTTTTCTACTTTAGGCTGGTAAGAGGGAGCTCAGAGTTGATATGCAGGAATCCCTGGACACAGCTATTTTTTTTCATCAGTAGTTAATTTTCCACTTCTTTTATTTCCTTTGAGATTCAATACATCTACTTTCATGCTTCTGTGATTCAGTTTGTGGAGGATACAGACAAGGAAATGCTGAATAAATCTCCAGCCTTCTCTCTCTCCCAAGACTTTACTCCCATCTTTGCATTGCTCCCTCTCCCACTTCATACACCACTGTTTGCACATCTGCAGCTTTTTTTGCTTCCCAGGACTCCAGCTTAGGACAATTATAAACGCTGAGAGGGAAGTCAGAGATAGTCATGTTTGGCTGGCTAGAAGCCATTGTGGCTTCAGCCCTCCCAGACTTTCACTGTGCGCACTTTAGAAAGCTGCCACGTGTCTTCACTCAGAAGCTTTGTCAGACCTGCGCTGTGCCAGTTCCTGAGGAGTATGCAGTGAAGGTTAGAGTCTTCTCCACAAATACCATCCCTTTCAAGGCTTTGGTCTTGATGATAGAAGAAAAAGTTTATTAGAGAGGAAAGGTTGCATGCTGCGGAAATGTATCTCCACCAGTGGGAAAATAGGAGAGAGATGGGATTGAAAGGGAGGGGCAGAAGGAAAGAAAATGATCAAAATCCCTCTCCTGCAGTGTTAAGCTCAACGCTTTATGTCTAATTTATCATCTTCTCATGTGTCCTGAAACTGAGTAAATACAGTTCCTTGGGTTACTATGCCCCTACTATGCTCCCTGCTGTTCTTTAACTTGGTGCAGAGGCAATAGTTTTCTATTAGAAAATAGAAAACTTAGTTTATTATCTAGCATAGAAAACTGCAATCTTGTTACTGATAGAGGATTGCTAGCTAGCTAAATGCTATTTTATACTAGACTCATGTTTGTAGCATCTGACTACATTAAAATAGCTGAAGTCACAGGCTACCAGTACCTGTCATGTCTGAGGGGAACACGTGTTGATTTCTGAGCAACTGTCTAGTTGTGTGATTTTAGGAGGCATGTCTGAGGGAGCACATATGGGCAAAGAACTGCCAAATGTATTTCAAACTCGTCTGGGAGAAGTCTGCTCAGCAGCCAGACAAGACTCAGACATTGAATCCAAATAAAGGCAAGCAAATATCATTCAGATTATTAACAGAGCATGAGAGGATACAGGATTGTTTCACATATGCACTAGAAAGATTTTGGATACAGTAGTTCAAATGTCCCTCTTTGTGTGATGGAGCCAATGACAATGAAGTCCACAGGGACAATATAATATGCCAAGGATTAGCATCTGGGCTGTTAAAAGGCTAAAAACTTCTCTCACATTCCTCTGATTTCTCTGGTGGTCAGATGGGCTGAGTTCAAAATGTAGTTGTTGAAGTGTTTGGCTCAAGCTAATACAAATCTTCTTGCTCTTTTAAGACCACAGAAAGGCAATTTGTCTTACTTGCCAACTAAACACTGATAAGAATATTCACAGTAGTTTCCAATGGTGGGATGCTAATACTATGTATTACAGTATAAAGCAATCTCTGATCTGTAGTCTCCCTCCTTAACCCACTGTTTTCGCCTAACTCAGGACTTAAAACCTCCTCCCTGAATCATCTCCCTGTAACAACATAACCTTTTTCCTCAGTCTTGATTCTTTTACCAACTGACTGAACTACAAAGGAAAAGGCTGTGCAGCTGATCTGATGCACAGATCCTTTGCAATGTTTAATGCTATGCTAAAATATCAGGAAGGCATCCCATTAGCTGGCATCATGAGTCATTATTGGCTTGGTTTGGCCGCAGGAGCTCCTTGTTCCTATGGGGAAAGTTTTCAGTGTGGATTGGTGAACAAACCTGGCAAGTCAGAAGACTGTACTGACCCCAAAAGGCATAGCAGAAAGTCCAGCAATGAGCTAAGTAGTTGCTTAAGGATGCCCCAGGAGGAATTAATTCTCTATTGCTTTCTATTGCTGAAAAGGAGAAGATTTATAGCATTTTTATTCAACTATGCAAACGTGACCTGAGCTCCAGGGAAAAGCATGTTCTATAAATCTAGAAAAAGATGAGTCAATGAAACAAAATATTCATATGTCTCAAAGGGGAGTCCTTACTATGTGGTAAAGTTTCGTTATCTTGAGCTGAGGATCTTCTGAGGCAAGTTTGAGCCAAGAAACAAGTAATTCACTTTGGATTCCAAACAGACCTGGCAGAGCAGTGGATTATTTAGTGTTGTGACTGGGCCAAAAAGTTAGCGGAAACAGTTGGTTTTTAGCCAGAACAGAATTTTTTTTGTAATACTGTTGCCAAAGCAAGGCATCTATGCCTTCCCCTTTGGTACTTGGTCAAAGCCAAAATGCCTTCTTTAATCCCCATAAAAATGTCAGCTGCATTTTCAGGATAACTGCTATTAAAATGTTTTTATGTAGGTCATCAGGCATTTTTACAGCACCAGAACACAAAGATCCTTACTTAAGAGAAGCGGGACCTAAATATCTGCTAAGCAACCCCAAAGAGGATCTGTGTATGGCAGGGTGGTTTTTAAACCAGATACAAGCACTGTTATAACTTTGCTTGGCAGAAGACCAGTCACAACTGTGGCTTCCCCAAGATGACTTACGGACTTGAAAGCATCTTATTGTACAAGACAATCTCAGGAGATCTCTTCCAACATCAGATAACCTGTGATTCTGCAATTAAGCCACTAGTGATGTCAGATCAAACTGAGTGACCAGTTTGTCATCTTGTGAACAAACTCTTTTCACCCCCATAGGAAGAGTGGATTAAAACCGACCCTTGGTGAGTTAAAAGAGTCTAAACAACTGGGTGCAAAGCTAGGCGGTGCTTTCTGGTTGTCCTGTTTCCTGAAAGTAAGTGAGATTCTGTCTGCAATATGGACAGCACCAAAATAAGAGAGCCACCTAGCGACACATTCATTCTTCTAGCAGAGGAAGGCTGTGGTGTTCTCAGTTATCTTGAGACTAGGTAAGGGTCTTGGATGTGTCTAAAATGCTATCTGCAGTATCAGCTATGTTGGTCTTGTATCCTTGCATGTGCTGCTGCTTGAAGTACAGATGAGAGTCTAAGATTTGTTGATTGTCCCCTAGATTAAAAACAAAAATGTCAAACCAAAAACTCAGCTGATGAACTACTTTTCTGTCACTGAAGAAGCCATTTGTCTCATGGTGTGCTTGCTTCTCCTGCAGCTAACATTCACCACTTCTCATTGAGAACTTTGGTTAATTCCATTTTCCATCCTCTGCTTGCTACATTTACTTGGAAGAAGAGTGTACATCTGGACTGGGAGAAATTAGGAGTGGCTGCATTTGCAGGAAAAAATAATTTTATATATGTGTGTGTATATAATGGAAACAGATATCACTAGAGATTGTGAGGTTCATAAGTAAAGGGTAGCTTGTCTCGCACTGGCAAGATGGGGACTGCTATGATTGGCAGTAATGATACCTGAGTTCAGACAGATCTGGGATATCTCAATGTGAAATGAGTCCCAAAGATTAAAAAAAAAATGCAAAAAAGTCAACTGCAAGATTTTGTTAATGGTAATATACAGAAACTGAAATAAACAAGTATAAGTTGACCAACTCACCTAGGGTGTTAGGACACTTTACAAGCCTTCAAAGGATTGCACACATTAGAGACATGCAGGCTTGCTTTAGGTGTAGGAGTAACGAAGGGATGTTAGTTGGCTTAGGGATGTAGGAATAATAGGAGGTAATTTACATCGCTTAAGGATGTAGAAGAAAGAAGATTTACATAGCATGGTTTAAGGCTGTAAAAGAAATAGGATTAAATTAACCACATGAAAAATTTAGGTGTTAGGAAAAATTTCCCTTTAGAAGTGTTGTGGGGTGGTTTTTCCAAAGGAAAAAATGATAGTAGCATCAAGCCAGTTCTCTCTGAACTAGAAAAGTCACTGGGTACTTTAAGCTCCTGTAGCATCTGGCATACAGAAGTGAAAACAGGAAAAAAAATAATAATTAATAGGCTTTGATTGGTTTGTCCAGTATATATTTTCTAGTTTAGTTTCTGACCTTTAAAAGTCTCCTGTGTGTGATATTTTTTTACCACATATGGTATGTAGTTATGTGTAATGTTACGGGTGACAAATCAAGCACACAAAGGCCTAGAAAGTAAAAAAGGGATGATTTCTTTTTCAACATTAACTTAACTGTGTCACGAAATGTATCAAAGGCCTGTTGACAAATTGGAAAGGGTTCAAGATAAGAGCCCACTGGAATGACGCAAAATTTGGAAACCTGCCTCAGAACAAAAGACCTAGGAAACTCAATCTATTTAAAGACTGGGAAGAATCATCACTATAGGCCCTGCTTACCTACTTAGGAAGAATATTTCAGCAATTCTGGCAGATAAAAGGCAGACAAGGCCTAGTAATTGCAAGCTGAATTTCACAAAAGAAGGGAGAGGCATTTCTAATGGTGAGGATAATTTGCCATCAGGATGAAATAACTGAAGAAATGGTAACTTTCCCCTATATCAGATTTTCAAACCAAGACTGGCCTGCTATCTAAAAGAGAGATCCTAGCTCAAACACAGCCACTTCGATACAGAATTTTTTAGTTAAAGTTCAATTGTCAGTGCTGGGAAATCAGGCAGAATCATAATCTTTCCTTCTGCTCCTGATATAGTAATTTGTGCTTTATCCTGCATATTTGATATCTCGGGAATAATATGCGTAGCTGTAAAATTGGGAAGTGTTCTATTTTCTTGCAGAGCTTGGCAACTGTTTTGTTCTCAAGGATTACAGGAAGACTGAACACACGAATGTGCCAGAGTACTGCTTCCAGCACACCACCACTTCCAGAACCTGACATCAGTACTTTTCTTACCAGAAATGTCTCTTTGGTTTGTATGCAAGGATGGACATTGCCCTTACTGGAACTGGAAGACCTTATTTGCAGGACTCCCAAGAACATGTCTTAAAACAGAAATGGCAATACAGATAGTGTCTGGACTTCACAGATTCTTCCACTGGGGACAGGGCAGTAGCATAACACAAAGGTGTTGAGATACCTGGGAGGTGCTATGCCTCAGGCACAGGAAACACAGTTGTTATGAAATAAGGATCTTTACAGCATCTTTACAGAATGGTGGCCGCAGAGGGTAGGAAGAAAAGGTGGTAAGAAAATGGGGTTTGTTGTGCGAAAGCAAGCATGAGTACACCAGTCATCCTGCCAGGGTGAACAAAGCCAGACAAGTGGAGTAGGAATTGAGTTAGGCTACCACAAGGAAGGATGTAGAATTTGAGTGGTTGAGAAATGATGCTGAAATACATTTTACATTAAAAAATGGAAGGATAAGTGAATGGGTGGGGGAAAGTAGGAGGCTGTAAAAGAGTGTTATTTAGGGAGTCATGTTTTTCTATGCAGAAGTTGTAAATGAATTTGTAACATATTAGTATCTCATTTCTCCCCCTCTGGGTCCTCTGTGCTTCATGGGTCTCCACTACCTCAACAGGAACCTTTCCAAATGCAGCTCATGCACTGGGCCTTCAGAGGAGAGCAGTTTTTGCAAAATGATCCTCTGGTATTAGGATCTGGTTTTTCTCTAGGTCTTTTACCTCAAGGTTCCTCCTTTTTTTTTTTTTTTTTTTTTTCTTTCTTTCCAGGATGCTTCTCATCCTTCCCCAACTCCATACCACATGTTGAAGCCAATCTGCATTGGAAAGAGTGAGTTTGTTAAAAGCCATCCAGCAGCAGAGAAAGTAAGAAGTCTGGACACGTGCCTGTCAACAGGAGAGGTAGAAGAGCACACAGGAGTAGAAGGCAAGTGCTTCCAAAATAAGGGCTATGCTTTTTAAGAAAAGTTAGATGAATAGGAGACGGTCCTTCCAGCCTTCACAGGCTAAATTCTCAGGCTAAGAGAAAATGGAGATTACCTTTCCCTGTTTCAGATGTGTCTCTATTCTGTGGTGGAATAAAAGATCAAAACAGAATCTTCACAGCAGCAGCTTGAGGCACTACAGGGAATCACAGGAACTGTAGTTTGGGGCATCATTTTTTTGCTTCCTGCTATTCTGTCTGCTGATGCCTGTCCCATAACTCTAAAGACCAGTAGCTAGTGTTGCTCCTTGGCTGAGTCTGATCAGTTTGGTTGTTTTTACTCTAATGGACAAGTCCTGGACCCATTTAAACTAGCTACTGTTCATGCTTTAGACCTATTATGCCTGTGTCCAGTGACCTGGGAGACTTCTATCATCCTACATTTTTTGTTTTTAAAGAAAAATCCCTAATTTCCTCATAGAAACTAGTAGTATCTGCCACATTTATCCTTTTTGGCAGTGGTTTTAGCCCCTGGTCTGTAAGTTAGCTCATAAGGATGTGATCTCTTATCCTTTACAACTTCTATCTGCAGCAGAGGGACAGAACATGCTCAGCAGAAGCAGATGAGCCAAGAGGGATGGTACAGTTCCCTCCTCTCCCTTATGAAAGAGATAAAAGACAATTAGTAGGGGACCTGAGAAGGAGGGGAAGGGTGGTTGGGGTTTTTTTTTGTGAGAACAGCAGGATTGGCATATAGAAATAAGCTGCCAGGACAAAAGCTGCTGGTTTGGGCTGATAAGCCACCCAGTCAGTCAGCTGGGAGGGGTGTCTTAGAGAACAAAGGCCTTTCTGGTTTGGCATGTTGAGAGTCAGGATGATGAAACAGCTGGCAGAGTTAATAATGAGCCCACACCATTCCCAACCAGAACTGGCAAGGCTGTTAGAGTTGGAAACCTGTATATGAGAAGTATAGGTGCTTGTGAGGGGAAAAGAGGACTGGGAAGAGGCTGGGTAGGACCTGATGAAGTACTAAACTCAGAGTAGGAAAGCTGGACTGAATGTAGCTGGGTGTACTTATAGGCGAGGTGAGCTGGGGAGGAGAGGAAATATGTCGTAAAACTTCACCGCAAGTACAGGTGATATCACTGTAAAGGAAGAAAAGAAACTGCTTCATTAGCTGGAACTAAATATTCTCAGTAAGATTTGGAGTTTCATTTCTTGCTTCCTTCGTTACTCATCAGTATCCCCTCAACATGACTTTGCTTGGCTCATGGGTCTCCTTTCCCTGTTGATAAGGAGGCAAAAGGAGGATCATGGTCTCTCCCTAACCTTGTCCTCCTGTCACCTTCCCTAGCTGGATCCTGTTTGAACACAGATGTATGAACAGACCCTGCAGATACTGCTCAGATACTCACCCATAGGCTCTCTTGCAGTGTAAAACTTGGGAAGGAACAAGTGTTTCATACCCAGTCTTTCTAATGTGGAAACAAGACCTGGGGATCCTGAAATACTGCAGAATGAAAAGACAACCTCTGCAGAGCCTGAGCAAAGATGTAAATGTTCAGTCACTGCACTTCTGTTTCTCAGCCGCTGCCTGCTGCAGGCCTTCTCTCAGGAATGCCACCACTGTCAGATTGCTGATGGTATGATGTGAGACTGGACTGTAAGAGCATCCTGTATCAAAACCCCTTGTCAGGAGAGACTCATGTTCCTTAATGTGTCTGCTCCAAAACTACTGCTGTTGGACCAAATCCTAAAGCCTTTCTTCATTCAAAATTTTCAGCATCTGGGAATGTTGTTTTGCATGAGCAACAATTGCAGGATTTTGCCCATTTATCACCTTAAGTAATTCTACAGAAATGGCATTAGAGTGGTCAGCCCTGGCTTGCATACATCCCTACTAGGGCTGTGTTTTAACCACTCTTACAGAAGAGTCATATCAGAGGTTGGTAAACTTGTGGAGTCTCCCTGGGAAAACAAGAAGCTGAAGAGAATGGTGAGGGTTTTTCCCCTCTTCCAGTGGACAGGTAATCTATGAGGCAGTCAGGCAAATAACAACTTGAACATAAATTTGGATGTATTTTTTTCTTCTTTGCTTTTGACAGGAGTCCTTGTATTTACAGTATTAGACGAGTATTCTAAATGTAGTTAGGTTGGAAGGAATCTGCAGTGCCTTCCTTAGCTGAATGGATGTGTAGCTTAAATCCCTTAGTCAGCTGGAGAACTAACAAAGGAAGTAAGACAGGGACTTTGATAGCTCTCTGTCCTGCCTTGAACAGAGGGCAACACCGACTATTTCAGCAGAAATTGCAAGGTGCAAGAACATGGAATAATCTACCAAAAAGACAGTTGTTGCTTGACTCGGGAAAGAGTTATGTGAACGAGTAAAAATGTCATATCCTCTCTAACTTGAACGGGGGTGCTTTTACCGGGAACATCTAATATCCTTGTAATTTACTTGGTCCTTGGCTTTGTCTGCCTCAGCAGCGAGTTCCACAGATAATACATCGAGAGGTGCTTTCTTTCATATCAGTAAAAATCTTTTTGTAGTTGCAAACTACTGAGAGTGTCAGGGAATTTGTGGAAGATGAAGGCTGTGATGCACTAGTTTGCTATAACTGTATTTCTTGGTGGATAGCCCCAGAAAAGGTGATTTATTCCCTTAGATATGGTGGTTAAGGGCTTAGGGTAAAAGATTCAGACTCTGGCAAGCAAACGCTACCAGTGTGTGTTGCAGCTGCAGCCCATAATAGCTGCACTTGTGCAAGTAAGAAGCCTGGCAGCCCTCCATGTAGGCTGCAGTGAGAGAGTTGGCAACTGGGGAGGCCTGGTAAAGGAGGAACTTTCATATTATACTGATTTACTGCAAACTACCAGGATACAACAGTAAACTCTTCCACTGTCTTCGCATTATTCTTATTTATACTTAACATCCAATACTTTGGCTGTCATTCTTTAATCAAGATTTCTTTTAAACCTGTCTGAGTTGCTCGGGGAAAACCCTGGGTAAATATTGTTATTAGTTAAGTAATAAGACACAACAGGGTGTGAAATATTACCCTATAACTCATGTCTACTCTATAGCAGTACATTGAGTGGCACAAGGCCAAATGGCTTTGTGTGTTATTTTTTTAGTTAAATCAAATTAAAAAGACACCAGCAAAGTGTCTGTGGCTGTTAAAACATGGCCATGGCAGTAGGGGGAAGAAGGGAGAAGCGTCATTTAATAAGGCGTGCTGTCAATTGCTCACTTTTTAATTTAGTGAATGGTGAAAAGTACTAAGTGGAGAGCCCTGGAGATAGGTGTCCTTCACTTATCTAAAGGACAGATTGGACAGAAGCAGCAGCAGCATGAGTTCTGCCATCACTGTGGCAGCAGGATTGTAAGTTCTACCTCCAGTGGGTTAAAAGGGTGCATTTGCCAGATCCCATTCAAACTTTTGTCACTCGGTGTGATCTGCCATTAAGTGTGGCTTAATAAGGTGCTTCCAAGACCTTAAATTGCTTTAGCTGGAAGTTGGAAGACTGTCAAGTTGGGAGACTGATTGAGGCTACCATTTATGAAAACCACCAGATAGGTTTTTACTGATGACTTGAGATTCCAACTGGTTCCGTGGGACCAAACTCAGCCTCTGCATAAGTCAGATGGTGCTATCTCGTTTGCACTCAGATGACAGCAAAAAGACATCCTTAATGAATAAGCACAGAGGCCAGTGTCACACGCTAAAAGACCTGTGCTAACCGCTTTCTAACTTCTTGAGTCTTAGGAGTCACATTTGCAACTCTCTTTCCTAATTCAGCTTTTTATACCACAGCAGGCAATCTTGGCCGCACAGGACAGGTGCTTTGGCTGGGATTGTCAGGGCTGCACTTTGGCCGCAGAGATGAACTGGCCTCCTCTGAGCTCTCACTTCTGTTTTAGCTTAGAATGACCTTTTTACGAGTAAGTGGGTCCTGATCTCTTGCTCTACTGAAAAGCTCATTTGCTAGGGGCAGGGGTCTGTGTTTCCAGGAAGGGGCAAGTGCCTCTTGGGTTGGCTAAATTGTGTATGGGCTTTTCAGGAATGAAATCCTTACACTGCAAGGAAAATGTTAAATCTTCCTACCATTTTTTTTTGTTCGTTTGTTTGCTTTGTATGGACAGCTGCTGTCGTATCCCTTACCCAAGGCCCATTAGCTACCCAGCAGCTTCTGCTTCAGACAGTCAGGCTAGAAATTTAGAGAACCACATAAAAAGATGCTCATTAATCCTTATTTGGTTCCTCCCATAGGCATTTTCCTTACATGCCCAGCATTTCTCGCATGCTGGACTCCCTGTGCAACAGGAGGCTTCCATTTGCTTTAGACTTTAAAGATCCAAGCAGTTTATTTGTGGAGCTTGCTGTGCTGCTTATTCTCTGATGCAGGAGGTGGGAGGGGGGTGGAAATCTATCCAAGTAAGACTAGAGAAGAGGAGCATCCTTTAATTTCCCTTTCCCCATAGAAAATACCACCTCTCTGGACAAAAGAACATGACGGCTAACAAAGTGCTTTCTCACTGTGGTTTGAGTCTAGGACAATTCCCAGAGCAAAACCACATCCTTTGCATGTATTCACGTGTGTATGTTGGCTCGCAGTTAGCACAGAGATACATCAATATTCCTGATGACAATAAATACAGCTATTAGGATGAGTTGAGAGCTTATCTTAATTGGGTAACAGATGAGCAGGCGTATGTTGCTGTTGAATCCATCAGCATTAACTGGGCAGAGGTAAGTTTGATCAATACTGACACTTGAGTGCATGGGTAGCCACTGGAAAATATTAATTTACAATCATGACCGGCACCTCTCATTAACCAGAAATGTGTTAACCCTAATTGGTTCAACAGGGCCCTGCTGTACTGCACTGTGCTGCTCACAGTTTTTCTTCTAGTGCCCGAGCTGGAGCTTTCTACCAATGGGAACTCGATGGTGTTGCAAGTTTGTGCTTTGGGTGGCCAGGCTGACAGCTGTACTGCAGCATCTCTCAGGCCAGGAAGGTATGCAATGCACACCCACCTGGGTATACAAGCCCATATGGCTGTGTAGACATGGAGATCTACATACTTGTCTGTTCCTACCTTATGGCCAACTTGAATGGGAATGAGGCTGAGTAGGACCGACACTGATTTATACCATCTGCAAGTCTGTGCCACAAATCCATAAGCTTTCATATACCTTTCTGTCTGTGCATGCACTTGGGTGGTTGCATACAGATATGGACTGAGTACACTTGTGGTAGCATTAGGTGGCCCTTGGAAATGTCAGGGTATGTAAACAACACTGCTCTTAATGGGAAAACTGTATATATATATGTGTGTGTATGGAATACTTATGAGGGTGTGTGAAAAATGTTTCCTGTGCTATAATGCCAGCAATGGCAATTTGTTTTCTCTACCACAACAAAATCCTCACAGCCATCCATTCAAAGCAGCCGTCTTTGGCATGTGCCATAAATATACATGTTGTATATACAAATAAGAGCTGCGAGAGTTGAAATCATCTTGTAATTAAGGTCAGTGCCTGACAGTAAGGGAAACTGAATTTGCTGTTAAACATTTGGTATCTGTGGAGATAAGACTGAAATCCACATCTACTAAGGAAAGAATGAGAAGTGATAGGCTGAAATTGCAGCAAGAAGATCTAGGTTACACATTAGGAATAACTTTCTAGCAGTAAGAATAGTTAAGCACTAAAACAGATTGCCCAAGAAGGATATTGAATTTCTTCTTTGAAGTCTTCACAAAAACCCCCAAGTTGGATAAATACCTTTTGGGACTAGTTAAAGGCAGAAAAAAGGTCTTTAAGTCTTTTGGAATGTTTTCCACTTATATTTTATCATGCCTTTAGAAGCACAGATGTCTCTCTGCTTCTTCAGTTAAATATGGTTGGATGTCAGTGCTGCTTATGCTTACAGCAACCTCATTTGCTACAAACCTATCTGAAAACTCAGCTGTCCTTAATCTCTGTTTTCTGTTTTAACAGTCAAGCTTAAATAATGGCCTTTGCCAGTCATCATAACTTGGCTGCCCTTCTTTGAGATTCTGGGAGCTGCAATGAAAGACACTGTGTAGAAGAAAGCAATTTCTTAGATGAGTTTCAAGATGAAGAAAGCTTTTCCTCGTCAAAATTTTCTCATACTTTTCAACTCCTTAATCTTTATTCTGTGTTTTATTTTAGTTGTGAAGGGTGTTATGGTTTTAGTAAAAATTTGATTCAAATATATCAACAGATGATACCCTGCTACCTGAGCCATGCTCTAGATGCTTTGCTTCTGGTGTGCTTCTGCTGATTGCCCAGTCCCTCCAGAGTCCCCAGCACTCTTCTGGTCTTATTTCCCCTTCCATCAGTTCAATGATTTCTTTTGCCTATACCATAATTAAGTGTTTTCCAAAGTATTTGCCTTAAAAAAAAAAAAAAAAAAAAAAAGAAAGAAAAGCTATTACTTCTATATAATTCCAGAGAACAGTAAACAATTTTCTTCTCTATAGTGTGTATCAAAAAACTTAATGCCTCATCTGAAGTTAAAAAGCTGATTTTGCCTTCCCAGACCGTCAGAGAGGATGCTACAAGGGAGTGCCTGAAACCCAGGGAATATGAAAGAGAGCAACAACTGGTAAAGAAACATATTCCAGTAGCTGATCATTTGTGTGTATGAATAATTCCAGTGAGGCTGTCTGAAAGATTTATTATTTGGCAAAAAGATTAAATGAAAAGGAACAACTGTTGGCTTGTTTGAATGCTTCCACAGTGAATGAGTATGGCATATGGAGACTGAGAAACAAGGTCAGACTCTTTTATATCTAACTCTTGCTGACCTGTAGCCTGGATACTTGGTATTTACAATATTTGTACTGATGCTGTTTCTTGGAGAGTCTTTCACAGAAACTCAATGGGGAATTTTCTGACAGTTTTGTGTCAGAGATTTTCAGTTTGTTGAAATACAAGAATAAATTGATTGGTCTTAAAGGTAACTTATGTTTGGAAGGAGTTTTGATCTCAGCTGGGAATTTTTATTGAAAGAGAACAGCTGGACCTGAGTACCAAACAGTGGCACTGGCATGGTGGCCAAGGGTTTAACCAGGGAAGCTGGAAGTCACATGAAAGCTCCCATTCTGCCTCTGTTCCCAACAATCTTAGCTTTTCTCAGGTGGTTTGGGTTTTTTCCCCATCTGAAGCTCCTTCTTAGTCTTCCCTGAAGGGGTTATTACACTTTGTATTAGTTATGCCAATAGTTGTCAAGTGTGGACAAAGTTGATTGTGTAAGCCTTCTGGAGCACTCACCTCCATGGTGACATGGGAAATACAGGAACAAGAACTACAACCTCCTCAATCCGGCCAAATGCTTACCTATTTGTTATGCTTGAATCATTCTTTCTTGTTTTTGAAAAACAACTTTGGTCTTGTTCTTTTTTTCCCCTCTGGTGGGCAATGACTCATTGCCGACTGACTCAGAAGCTAAGCAGGCTCACATATGCCTGCTGGGGAATTTACACCAAGATGTCTTCCCTGGTTGGATCTCACAGCTCTGTGACTGAAGAGTTCACCAGAATGTGTAAAAGCCGTGAAGCTTGCTGAGATCATCTGCTCAGCTTCACTCCATCAGCACCCTACTGACTGTATCTTGGGTTCCTACAGAGGGAAATAACCCGTGACAGGGACCATCCTCACTCTTCCAGGGGAACTCCAGTGGTGCTTATGGGGCTGGGAGTACAGCATTATTTCTTTTTGGTGTGTTGATGGGGCCACACTCACCATGCGCCACGGATGCTCTAAGGCAAACTAGGCAGTCAGGGAATTTGACCTCAGAGGTGTTGGCAGAAAGAATTAAAGAGAATATTTATGCAGATATTTACTACACCACTTAGACACACACAAGTTTATGGGACCAGATGGGATCCACCTAAGAGTACTGAGGGAGATGGCAGAAGTGCTCACCAAGCCACTTTCCATCATTTATCAGAAATCATGGCTAACTGAGGATGTTCGTTTCTAGAGGTTAGAAAATGTGATTCCCTTCTACAGAAAAGTCAGGAAGGAGGATCCCTGAAACTACAGGCCTGTCAGTCTGACCTCGGTGCCAGGGGAGGTTAAAGAGCAGATCATCTTGAGTGCCATCACACATCATACACAGGACAACCAGGTGACCAGGAACAGTCAGCATGGGTTTATGAAAAGCATGTCCTGCTTGACTAACCAGATCTCCTTCTGTGAGAAGGTGACCCTCTCAGTGGATGAGGGAAAGGCTGTGGATGTTGTCTATATGGCCATTAGTAAAGCATTTTACACCATTTCCCACAGCATTCTTCTGGAGAAACTGTCTGCTTATGGCTTGGATGTCACATATGCTTTGCTGGATAAAAAAAAAAATGTCTGGATGGCTGGGCCCGGAGCGTGGTGGTGAATGGAGTTAAGTCCAGTTAGCAGCCAGTCACAAGTGGTATTCCCCACGGCTCAGTACTGGGGCCAGTTCTCTTTAATATCTTTATCAATTATCTGGGTGAAGGGCTCAAGGGTACCCTCAGCAAGTTTGCAGGTAATGCCAAGTTAGGAGGGTGTGTTGATCTGCTTGAAGGTAGGGAGGCTTTACAGAGGGACCTGGACAGGCTGGATTGATGGGCTGAGGCCAGTGGTATGAGATTCAACAAGGCCAAGTGCCAGGTCTTGCATTTGGGTCACAACAACCCCAGGCAATTCTACAGGCTTGGGGAGGAGTGGCTGGAAAGCTTCCCAGTGGAAAAGGACCTGGAATTGTTGGTCTACAGCTGGCTGAACATGAGCCAGCAGTGTGCCCAGGTGGCCAAGAAGGCCAACAGCATAGATTAGATATTAGGAAAAAAAATTCTTCGCAGAAAGGGTTGTAAAGCAATGGAACAGGCTTTACAGTGGAGTCACCATCCCTGGAAGTATTTAAAAGATATGTCAATGTGGTGCTTAGGGACATGATTTAGTGGTGACCTGGCAGTGCTGGTTGGGCTTGATGATCTTAAAGGTCACTTCCAAAAAGAACTACTCCATGATTGTGGCTTTGTCCTGAGCCTGCCCTGTCTCCAGCAGTGTTACACACAATGTAGATTGAAAATTTTTGGCAATCTAGGAAAACAGTATGGAAATAGAACTTTCTGGCCCTCTCTAGGATGCTCTTCTCTTTTTTCAGAGCAACATTTACTTCAGAGATAGTTAAAGACGACAAGGCATTGGTATTGGGGATAGTGAGAAGGAAAGAGATAAAATCTCATGCAAACAAGTGTTGGCAGTCAATGGAATTGTACTTCCTTTTCTAAGGGCTAGGTCTGGCATCACGTCTTACAAGCTTTAAGAGATTTATTACCGGTTTGACTTGATCTGTGACACAAGATTTATGGTCAGGCTGAAACTGCCCAGAAATAGTACTTCTCTCACATTGTACCAGTACTCAATCTACCCAACAGAAAAATGCCCACTAACTCAGGAATGCTTAAATGGTGAACATCACTTAAGCCAGGGAGCTCAACTTTCTCTATGGTGGAGATACAAGGTTCAAAGTAAAGACCTGTGCACACACAAGGGGCCCAGTGAATGGCTCCCTGAAGGAGTTTCCGAGTGAAAGTAATTCCAGGTTCTCAGTCAGACCGAAGCATTGCAAGAGTGTTCACACATTCCTCTCATGTGGTAGGGCCAAAGCATGGCATACCTTAGGAGGTAGGAGACTTGTCTTTCTGGCTTTTCTGATATGCCCATTATCTGGTCACCTGGAAGGATCTATGATGAAGACATAAGAGCTGCTCTTTTATTGGCCACACAGTGAATGACAAAAGCTCTTCTCCAGTGAACACCATGCCTTTTTTTTTTTCTGTTTTTTAAATCTTCACCCAAATTCCTCTCTACGCAGGCTCAGAACTTTAACTCAAATGTGACTGAGATGCCCTATAACTGACATTTCTGTATTTTACAATGCTTTTATTAGTGCGAGAGCCACAGAATTATGGGCACTTTATTGATCAGCCCAGAAATCCCTGTATACAGCAGCCTTTCCAAAACAGAGCACCTTCCTCTGTGATTCTCAGTCATCTTTTCAAGGTTAAAAATGCCTTCATATGTAGTAGGAATCTAATGCAATTGACCTCTCATCTCTCCTCTGGGACTCTAGGTGCTTCAGTAAAGCTCTATATTCACAGATGCAAAAGTGTGACTGTTTCCCCAAGCTAAGGAGGTAAGTCATTCCCTCTAAACCTGACAGTGGGAGATAAGGCATCTAGGGTTTTGTTTTCTGACTAGTTTAGGTAGCTGCAGGATGCTGTTTGATGAGAGGGTAGAATACAAGGCACGTAAAGGACGGTGGAGCAGTTCCTCAGCCCGTGTTGGAGTGTAGAGGCTGCCTGCTTTGGATTTTCTGATAAGTCCACCCAAGCTGACAGCTGTATTTCCACTCACAATGTGGCTTAACTGAGTGGAATTTTATTTCCTGAGTGCACAATAAAAAGCACAAAGGTTATTATGTCTGTTAAATCCCAGGAAGAAGGGAGAGAGAAAAAGAAACTTCCAATGCACACAGTTCATCTCCAGGGTGACAGACAGTAAGGAAAGGATCACAGAGGGCTTCAAAGCAATTTATTGACTCTTCTTCATCATTACTGATATTTCCAGAGAGCACAAACATCAACTGCAACCAATCCAGCCCCATTGCTTCCCTTTTGTTGTTTTTCTGTTGGCTTCACCACTTCTTTCATCAGCCTCTTGGGTGAATTTTTTTTCCAGTATATTATTTTTTGTCACTTTGGATTGCCAGAGACCCCCTGGATGTTATACAAGGTGACAGTTCCTGAGCATCTAAGAAGAACAGTCAAACAGGATGACAGAAGCACAAAAAAAGGAGAGAAGAGAAGCCCTCTAGAGCTGTAATTTCACTTTCTTTATTTTGCCTGGTTGCAGGGGCAATATAAACAGGAGAAAAATGACAACAGAGTTCTCCACTTCTAATGACACAAAATGGTTTGAATCTGACATTGATGGGGAACTTTGAGAAGCCACCATCAATTCTCTCAATTCTTCCTTTATCTCTGCCCTCCCTCTGGACTTCAAGCACAAGACTGAAGAAAAGATGCCACAGCAGGTAGCTATTGCCTAGGAATGGAGCAGCAAATTCTTCATCTCCATCTATAGTCCTAGAATACTGCCTGACAAGCACAAGAAAAATGTAAGGTGAGTTAACATTCCTGATACATTGAATAACTAGCCTAAGGATTCAAGTTTTTTCGAGGCTATATACTCCAGGCGACCTCCAGCAAGTCTGTAAACCTGCTGGAGAGATTCCATGTTTTCCAAGATCAGCTGAAGCACTGCCTACATTAAGGAAGTTGGCATCAATGTAATTACATCAATAAAGACCAAGTTTTCTTAATGTAGAAAGGGCCTTGCTGTCCTTCCAGGAATGAACCTTGCATATAGATCTTCCTGAAGAGAAAACAAGGAATAATACCAATGTGGAGTCTACGGATGACTTGTTTTCTTCTGTTTTGTGAAGGTTTTGAAGAAACTAGAAAAACATATTTATTTGTTTTTTACTTTTACAAAACTTCTACTTCTAAAAAGTGTTTTCCAAATGACATATAATTTTCCTGCAGATGCATTTTCCTCTGACAAGTGAACTAGTCATGCTGAATTTCAGGAAGAAAGATGTTTATTGAGAAACTTAGACAATTAAAAACAGAGATGTGAATGGAAATTCACTGTTCTACCTTGAGTGTTCTGATTCATCAGATGTGTAGGTTCTCCATGTTACCTGCTGTGTACAGGAGATTTTTCTTGCTGCTTTTGCAGAGGTCATAAGGGAGGATTCAGTAATAGGAAGCATTAGGATCTAAGGATGCTTTTTAAAATAAATTTCAGCTTCACTTCTCTACCAGGAATTTGTCTCCAAATGGGAGGTGCAGCCAAACTGTGGACCTGCCAGGGGTCTGCTGCCTCTTACAGTAGTGGATGAGGTGTTGCCCTTCTCCTTTACTCGTTTCAAATGTTATTACTCCACAAGCAGGATTCAGCTCCTTATTCAGCCACTTGAATCTCCCTGATGCTTAGATTGACAAGCAAGAATAGGTTTTGGTTAAGGGACTACATTTTTGCTAACCATCTGATCCTCAAATCACAATGCAGTTGCATTCAGGTAGCATGAACTAGAGGATGATAAAAGATGTTACCATTGTTATTCTCTTGTAGGCAGGGCAGCACTGACAATGAAAGAGTTTTCAACAGTAATGATAATCAGAATGTAAGGATTTTTCAACAATCCTAACAAGTGGTGTTGACTATGGTGAAAACAACATGATGAACTGTAACTACAATTCCTGGGAAGTCTTCTCATGAACCTTTTGTTCATTTCCCATCTTGCAGCTCACTATCAGCTCATCTTTCCTTAGCAAATAGTCAGTGAAGGTTATATTCTTCCAAAAGAGTCTATTTTCAGTTGCATATTAGTTGTTTGATGTTCCCTTGCTCCTTTTCTCAATAACACCAAAACTAGCTTTAACACTAACATGCTCCTAAATCTCCTGATGACATCTTCAGCTGAAACTTTCTTTGTGTCTAGTTAGGTTCTTTTTGATGGCCATTAATAGCTGTCAACTTGAGTAACAATACCAAAATGATCTCAAATGGTCTCTTTGATTGGAGTAACCATGTATATGCCAGGCATTACTCCAGGAAGGAGGGCCAGTGTGAGACCTGCTTTCCTTAGCTGATCCTTGGCTTTGTGCTTCTTGAAACTATCAAGCCTAGCCTGAGCTCAGTAAACCCTGCTCTGCAGGGACAGCCACATGACTGGATTATCAGTCTTCTGTCTCATCTAAATAGCCCTCACAATGATTCTGTCTTTTTAGGAAAGACTTTATTTTCTGTTGTAGAACACATATAGTGGCAACTTGAACCCATCTAATGCAACTGTGACACTGTTACTTTGCCCCCCTTGTGTATGTGTCATTACCATTATATTTTTTCTGCCTAATGTGGACTTTTCTGGGTCAACAAACCACAGAAAGATTTAGTCAATGTTAGTTGTAGCCCAGTTTGTCATGACAATGCTCTTTTCTCCGTTCACTCATGGTAACACTACCACTATCTCTCATGTTCTTAATAATCCCTCTGTTTCTCAAAGTTTGGTAGCTGATGCAAAATGGTAACAAAGAATCTCTGTAGTGGAGGTATCTCAGCTAGCTTCTGGCTGGCTAGAGGCTGTCTGAGCTTTGCTTGCTTACTCTGGTGATTTTGAAATTAGAGTGACTGTGTACCTTCTTCCTATCTCTGTGATCTGTGTGTAGAATGGTGTGGAAGAAGATGATCTTCTGCAATTTAGTTTATCTCCTACTAAAGCAGACTATATGCCAGACAGCTACTTTTCACAATGCCAGCCAGTCAGTTGTGTTGACACTGTAATGTCACCTTTGTGACAGCTACTTCATAGGGATAATGGAATGCTGGTAACCAATTAGATGTCGCTGATAGCGATATCACAGTGTCTGTCCAACGGGGAGAAGGTGTAGACCCACAGCTTGATAATAATAATATAATTCAATTGGCAAAGCTCATATTGGCTACTGTAGTGTTGTGTTATAAGAAGCTGTATATTTTTAGCCTTATAGGAGGCTACTGACATACGAGAAACTAGACGATCTTTGAAGGTTTCTTCCAACCCAACCCATTCTACATGCCAACAAAATTACAAAGCATTAATCTGGGCACGAACCGTTTTCAGGAAACGAGGCAAGAAAAGCAAGCTGTATGACTGACATCTCTTCTCTCACAGGAGATTGGGGGGCAGCTATGCTGCCCATGTTGCGCTTGCTTTTACTGTGACAGAGAAGCATGAACTGATCTGTGCCGTGTCCGCACACGGCAAGCAGGTAACTTTCTCTTGCGTGCCTCTCATAAAACTAGCAGGGAAATGAACGAGGCTGCAAGTAGCACAATTTTTCTGCCCACTGCAAGAGTCCCGTGTGCAGAGTCACCTCACACGTACTCAGAGAACAGCCAAGCGTGGCCGCTCAGACCGGGTGTTCTAAATCATTCTAACCTTTCACAATAGTTTAAGTTTGCTACTTAAAAAAAAAATAATCTATTTCATTTCTACTTCTGAATATCTGTCTTTACACTCTGGTGCACTCTTTGCAGAACCAGGGAGTATGCACTCACACTCTGGGGACAGGTTATTTTCTCTAGAATAAAACAAAAAGTATTCCCCATAGTTTTTCTGAAACAAGGTTGTAAAAATGCTAGTCTTCTGTCTTTGCAGTTCTCTTCCCATCCCTTTCTCTACAATGAGGAATGCCGCCCTGTCTTGCGATTAATCCTCATGATTCCAATGCTAGGTGAAGGTATTTCCAGTTATTTGTTCTTGACTTGAGGAAGTTTGGAATTAACTGTTCAAATTGGGTCATCTGTTTAGAAATGCGTTTCTGAACCCTACCTGTGTCAAGTGCTTTATATCCAACAGCTGACGTGGAAAGTTTTTCATATACTTTCTCAGATGCACAGACACCTCCTTCACACACTCCAGTGCTTCTGCACGCACAGTTGCTGTGGGTGTAGTTGCATGTAAGAGTACGGTAGAGATTGTTGTCCCTCCCTAAGACTCACCCAGGCAGGTTTTTATTCTGGCTTCTGAAATGGTACCAAAGCTGGTTTGTCTTCATCAGCCCTGGCAGGTAAATCATATTCACAGTAGTACAGCTGCGCTCATGGCTGACAATGGGGTATATTTTTCATAGTGTGGTGAAGGCAGGAGGCCTCCTGCTTCCCTGTAAATTGAATAGTGTGTCTGTTTCAAATGATGAGACAAGCAAATAGACACAGTGATCTGGGGCATGTGCTAGATGAAGCTGCTGTTTATGCTCAAGGTAGCCTGTATGATGCCTCTGCCTGAAAAATCTCCCTCTTCTCTGTTTGCTGCCTGAAAGACTTGTGACTCCAAGCCCATCACTTGGAGTTTTGCCCTGTACTGTGCTTCTCTTGTTTGATCTTTTGAGGTTTTTATGTTAAACTCAAAATAAAATTAATATTTTCCCTCCACTGGTTTTGCATGGAGGTTTTGAAGGCTTTGCTTGTTATTTTGGGGACAAGGGAAAGCAAGTTCTGACTGTTGTCATGTACCTTTGGGGGCTGGAGAGACTCAGGGCACAGGCTCATGAAGGTGTATAGAGAACAGCTCAGCACAGAGTTGTGGTTATGGTTACGCTGCAGCCACACAGTGTCAGCTTTAACCTCACAATTGCTTCACTCCTCCCCTGAATAGTGGTTTCTGTTTTGCAGGGCACGTGCCTATCGGGCAGAGCTGAGTAAAGGGTTGTATTCTCCTGGCTTTATCTCGGAGAATTTCAATGGTAAGTACCTTTTAGAGCTGTAACCTCACAAACAGGTGAAAGGCTGCCAGAGGCTCATTATCCAAGCAGGGAGGATGGGTGGCCTTGAGCTGCACTCTGCTCAGTCCTGGAGATGCTGCACTGCCTCCCAGCTACCTCTCACCTGTGCCATATCTGTGCTCCCTGTACCAAGCCCTCCCACGTCAGATAAAGCTGGCATGCATGTAGCAGGCTCATGTAGGGCTGCTTGTAACACAAGGCACATGAGCTCAAACCCTGTAAAGGAATGTATGCTTTTCCAGGCATATAATAAATGCAAGAAGAGATTAAATGCTGTCAGTAAATGACCCAGACTACTATACTGTTCTCAGACATAAGGTACTGGGGTTAGCAGAAGGGGGTGGGCTGTGTGAAATCCTCCTTTAGATATGAAGGCAGAATCCAGATTATAGTGGTGCCTGTTGGAGTGTGGAGCTCTCTGAGATGCTACTGCACTCTTGTTTCCATCACTGTATGCACGGGGAAGCTGGAGGAAGACTAAAATCCAATCTGTCCTCAGTTAGTAAGGGGCAAAGAGATGCAGAGATAGCTCATCCCAAAGTGGGCCAGGAGCAAGGAGGAAAAAAGGGAGAAGCAAGAATGAAGAAGGGAGAAAAGCCACTCCCTCCCCCAAATTGGGGATGGAGGATAGCTGAGTAACAGAAACCTGTTAAGATAGTAACTAAAAACAATTAATAATTTATTGTACATCAGATAGCTCTTTTCCTCATGATTTCCAAAAGCTCTTTACAGACTATATATAGTGACTGCATTACAGTGTGGTATGCACTTTTCAGTAGCATGGTTCAGGAACAGCTCTAATGCTGAGGCACAGTGGAGCCCAGTCAGTCCAGAGGAACGCTAGCAAAAGACCTGTACCCTCTCAATACTGCCTGCATGTTTCACTGGTTTAAAAAAAAATAGGTAAAAAATAAAAAAATGCACTGGAACAATCATTTGAGGAGTAGTGAGAAGGCAGAGCATTTTACAGGTGTTATTTCTTCCTGCCGATTAAGACAGGCAGACCCAATAAATTCAATTGCATACAACTTGAGAGAAGAAGGACGGGGGTTGGAAGGAAACAAATGCATTTTAGAAAGCCTATGATAATGACTTAAAATTGCTTTTCCTCATAATTGCCATTTTAAGAGCTGACATCTAGTGATAAGCCAAGTGATAGATGTTGATGGCTTATAGAACATGGGGTCTTAAACACTGACTGTTACACACTAATCTTTGCCTATGCTTGGACCTGTTTAATTCAGAAAGGGGATGATGATGATGCTTATGAGGCAGTCGGGGGGAGGGTGAATTAGTTGGAGCAGCAAAGGTGAGCACCCGAAAAGAATAAGTGAGCTGATGGACAGAGTGTTATGCAATGTACCCTTTTCCCGTTGCATTTAGATCTGCTCATCTCTGCCCCAAAATGCCACCTTCACCTCCAGGAGGGAATGCACACAGCAGGCGTCCAAAGGGCAGAGCTTGGCACTACCAGTAGAGGAGGTGAAGAAGTGTATGCCTCGCTGAGAAGACTGCAGGGAGTGTAATGCTAGCAAGAAAGCAATTAAAAAAGCTTAGCAAACAAATGATAAATAATGTAGTAGGAGTTGGTGTAATGAACCTCCTCAGGAAAGCTGGCCCATAGGCTAGCCTCAAGTTCCCTGAACCTGAACAAAAGAAACCTCACCTCATACAACCACCCAGGGCATAAAGTCACTTTGGAGGAGCAATTAGGGAAGAAGCTGCTTATTCCGCTGCCCTTCAATCATATGCAGTTAAGTTTAGGGGGTGATGGGAAAACCCCAGTGGATTGGCCAAGGCTGCTTTTTTTTGTAAGTGAAAGCTTACTTATGTAAATGTGTTTAAGAGGTGCATTTCAGTGAAACTGTTTGCTACATTTCCTGCAAAGTGCTAATGGAAACCCTTCCCTTAGAGATGATGCAGTGAGGGCTGCATTATAGATTTCACCTATGGATGCCCGAAACTCAGGTGACCAGCTACAGAGATTATCTTCTCAGGGTAAGGCCCCACTTTTCCTGGTGATGGATACAAATGAAGAACTGTCAGGGGACTTCCCATTTCCTGCTGGGTTTATTAGACTTTGATAGACATGTAGAGCTTTGAAGGTATTCCGGGTTGTATTTCTCACCGAAGATGGTTGCAACTCTGAGGTTGTGGGATTTTGTTTTGTTATTTTCCTTTCCTACCTCTCCTTGAATTTGTAATTATAAAGTATTTCCATTCGTATAAAGAGCTTGGTTTTAGCTGATGGGGGCTGAAGTTATCATTAGCAATAAACAGTCCCCACAGCTTTGTTTCAAGAGGATTGAGAATGAACTGCTTTTGGAAAGAGATGCCTGAAAGGACCTGGCTTGGAAACCTCACCTAAATTCTTGTTCAGTTCACGCTTGGGAGAGGGATGAGAAAATTTGAAATCCAGACTGCAATCCTTGTATACTGCTCTTGCAGCAGCCTTCAGGTTTTGGAAAGATGGGATGGATTCTCCACATCCTGGAGGATCATGAAGCCAACTGGATGGTGTACTCCAACTTTTCCTAGCAGACCTTGTGCCCCAGGAAAGGATTGAAAACATCACTTCATACTGGAAAGGAGGCTCTGGTCCAGCTAGTGAAAAGGATGGGGCACAACCAACTCATTCCCAGGACAATGTCCTCCTGGGCCATTTGTGCTAGCTCTGTACCTTTGAGAAGCTGCCTTGTTGGACTGGACAGTCCCTTCTTCCCATGTTACCTTAAGTAATTAAATCTTGCTCCCTCTATTCCTTATGCTCTTCTCCTTATATTGTACTGGTTCTCTTCCCCAACTATTTCTATTTCTTTCTTCTGACAATTTATTCATCTTCTGTTTTCCCTCCACTCAGCCTCTAGTCTCTCACACTTCCTCCACAATGATTCACAGTCCCAATATCCCAGCAACACTACATCCAAGCCTATCATCTTCCCTGACTCTAGATCTTGGTCTCTTTTCCTGCAGCTGTCCCTATAAGGTGCCTTTTGCCACTTACTGATTAATCGTGTCTCATCTCTTGAGACGCTCTCCTGCTGCTGCCTGGATCTAGAAGCTGATTATTCAGTATACAGATATCCCTGCTCTGCACTGAAGAAATTAGTCTTGTTTGTCTCTCAGGAACCCAAGGAGAACAGTGTTTCTTCTGAGCAGTCTCAGTGCAGGCAAAACCTTCAAAGTATATTGCGCCTAGATCTTATATTGTTCTTCATGTGCAAACTGTGGATTTTTATTTTGTAGGCTTCTGCCATGGTAAATATATCTGTACTTTACTGTATCAATGGCATATTTCTGGTATAAAGCTCATTATCCTGCCAAATTTCATGTTCTTGCTCTCTATTTAAGACTACAGAGCTCTCCCAGAAGAAGCTGCAAGGTACCAACTTTTCCTCCGTTTCCTTATTGTATTCCTCAAACAGTAGCTGAAGTCTAGCAGATGAAATTGGTGGGGGGGTACAGACAAAAAAAACGCCCACAAATTTCCAACAATGTTCACTGTAGATACCCACTCCTACAAATCAAGTTCAACTAAGGAAATGATGTATTGGATGCTATACATACAGGCCTACCTGTGATAATTCATTTCAATATTGACTTTGATTTGAGTGCATGCTTTTACAAGAGGTTGTGACGGGACACCTTCTGTCCCAGAAGCAGAGAATCTCAAATGGTTTGGGATTCTCTTGGCTCATCATCATCCTAACAGCAGATGTGTGTCTCCCTGTAATGATGAGGAGGTGAGATACTCGGAGGGAGAAGGAAAATACAGGGTTTGGGGGAAAGGGAAGTGCTGGGTGGAAAGTGTTCATTCAGAGATTTCACTTGAATTGCTTTGGCCTCATCTTTGCTTTGAATCCCTGACTTTTCTGCTAGAGTCTTTGTTTTCTGCCTTCCTCATTTCTCCTGCCACTCCCTGTAAAACAGGCTGTGAGGGGCTGAAGAGGAGGACAGCACAGTGCCTCGGGCGCTCTGTGTGGACCAGCTTCTTCTCCTTCAGCTCCATTCCTGGCAGCCATACTGCATGCTTTCTCCAGAGGTCTGTTTCTTTCACACACTCCTTTTACAAAGCCACAGGCAGGGGAGCTGGGAGGATGGAACAGGGAAGATGGTGGTGATAGGAGGGAAGGGGGAAATGAGGAAGGAAGGTAGAAATGGTGGGGGCTTGAGGAGAGAGCATCATTGCCTCTGATCTATTATGAATTCTCCTGGGACACAGCCAGTAGGCTGCAAAGTGAATGATAGCCAAAACAGATGAAGAATTGTTCTGTGTCCCTGATATATTTTATCCTCGACAGGGATTTAGTTTCTTTAACTATCAAACTAACTATTTCTCATGTATATATTACATAAGCTGTGAAAGATAAAGCACACACAGCATCAATCATATCTCTTGTCAGAATCTCTTTACCTCTTCCCTTCTCTTAATATTTTTTTTTCCTTTTTACACCTTCCACTCCTCTTTAAATTTTACTCAAAACAAGGGTATTGTTATAGGAAGCTGACCAAAATGTAATTGAAGGACAATTGGACCATTACACAATTCAGGAAAAAAATGGAAAGGACAGGCTGGGGTATTGTACAGCAGTTGGATACTAAGAACAGCGTACTGGTGATTGCTCCTCCACCTCCTCCTTCTTTCTACCAGTTGAGAGAACTCCTTCCGTATGAAACAGGTTTGTCTGGGCTCCTTAGAAACCCAGCTCAGGGAAGATAACCAGCTTTTCAGGATTACAATAACTGCAAATCCCCCAAGAAATCTTCACTTTTGAGCAGAGAGTTAAGGTTTGTGGTGTTTTTTCAATTTTCACATTCACCTACACGCGTGGCATTTGCACCCACAGTCAGGGTAGAATCACAACGTCAATCATTTAGGTTGGAAAAGACCCTGAAGATCATTGAGTCCAGGAAGACACACTGCTGTTGTGTGGCTAACTGGACGTCCCAGTTGGACTGAGTGTAGAAAGGGAATTGTGGATGAACACACAGAGACACTTTAAAACACCTTGTGAGTTCAGTGTATTCCCAGATCTCTGTTCCCTCCAGCTGTACCAGCCTGACCCAACCTCCAGACATAGTGCTTCAGGGTCCTGATGTGACTTTGCCCTAGCACTGATTCTCTCATGAGGCACCCCAGTGAAGGATATGGTCATAGCCCTCTTTATTAATGTTACTGTCTTTCTGGCACACAGATTATAGAGAAATTAAGAAAAAAAAAAAAAAAGAGGCAACAAGACTCATGCATAACCTTGTAAAATCTAAATGTATTTGCATTTGCTACATAGTACACATGGCCATGAGAACGTATGCAACACAAGGTGTGCCCCAAGTGTTGTTCCCTGTAACCCCTTGAACCAACTGCACTGTAACTGCAGGTGCTTTGTGATTCAGTATGGCACTTCTAATGTGGTAAGAAGGAACAATACAGCCACATTCAATTTTTGGATCTCAATTTCAGAGATACCGAGTATCCAGTGTACCATCTAAAATCAGCAAGAGTCATGATGCTCTGAGAAGCAGGCAGGCCCTTGTATTTTTTTTTCCTTTCTGATTTCACCTTAAATTAACCACACATTTTGTTCTGTGCTTCTTAACTCAGCCTTTTATTATGTTTGATAGAGTGAAAGAATGTTTTTTTTCCTCCCCTTGTATCTTGCACAATGGAGAACATAATGCTTTTGCTTTGAAGTCTTTGCTGTTATCCTGCCTACAAAGTCAGGCCTCTCTTTTGATTTCCAGTTTAATTAAATGCGTCTACATTGAACAAGAAAGCTGCCATGGAGAGCCTGAAGTCTTACGATACCACGTAGCTTCTGACCGTTTCAGAGTTCAGCTTTTACCAGTGCGCGCTGGATCTTGTAGCACGCCTAGCCTGTTTTAAGAGTGGGGAACAGTGGGGAAGGATTGTAGCTACTTTCTGGGATAAGGTCCTTTGCTGTCAATCTGAAGCGACTGCCAGGTCGCTCTTTGGTTTCCTATCTTCACTAGAAGAACTAGCTGAGCTTAATCAATCTTAGCTGAAGGTGTATTCTTCAGTCAGGACTTGCACGTAATAGTTGAGCATACTTGGGTTGCTCTGGACTAGGAGTTCATTGAAATGATGCCAGGCCTATAGCAACTGAACTCTTTAAACGTCTTCTAAACGATATGATGTTGTAATATAATGGTTTTCTTAACCCAGTTTCTTGATTCTTAGCTTAGAGCAGCTGTTTGTCTCCAGTATTTCTCAATGAAGTGTTTTCTGTGACCACGTGCTGGACATAGTCCAGGTGGCATAAAAAGGCTAATAACCTGGAAGTACATTGGATTTTCAACAGGTTTGTGGTAGAAGCTATTTGGTGTTTAATTCTGAAAGAATTTCTCACTGGAAAATGTGGGGTTTGTCCCATTTAATGTTGCATTATGCATGTGGAGCAGCATAAGAAATCACTGGAGGCTGTCTACCTGAATGACACTTTTCAATAGAGCTACCTTGGAATTAATTTTAGCCCCCATTTTATCTACTAGGATTGCGTATTCTTAATAGTTTATACTGATTGCTGAACCTCTGTTTTCATCTCCTTGTAGTTTGAAATAGGCCCAATTAGCCACATTGAGAGTTGCACCTTTAGTGCTCAGTGTTAGGATACCTAAGACGCTTCCAGTCTTTGATTTCATCCTAACCACTTGAGATGAATCAAGTAATCTCTCTTAAAGTGCTTGTTTCAACCTTTTGGGAATTACAACTCGGATCCAACGCATGAGACCGTCATCATCAATGCTCAGTATATATAAGCACTGAAAGGAAAGCTTGATGTCACTAGAGCAATTACCTTTGCACCAAGAAACATGTCTTTCCACTGTTAATTGTGAATCTGCTGGGATGCCAAGCATGGAATACACTGAAAACTCTTACTCCTCTTATTTAGGGTAGACCGTCCTATATGTGATGGAGCACTGGAACAGGCTGCCCAGAGAGGTTGTGGAGTCACCTTCTCTAGAGACTTTCAAAACCCATCTGGATGCATTCCTGTGTGACATGCCCTAGGTGAACCTGCTTTGGCAGAGGGGTTGAACTCAGTGATCTCTAGAGGTCCCTTCCAACCCCTAACATCCTATGATTCCATGATACACATCATATTTGGTATAAAACAGGGATCACAAGGGTCAAACTCTCTTCTCTTCTTCAATGGCCAGCATTCAAAGAGGACTCTGTCCATTCTGTCTTCAATCCCAGTCCATGTGCTCCTGAATCGAGTTCCCTTCTGCTTCTGAGTACAGCTTGGGACCCCAGTACCTGCTTCACAGTATCAGTGGTGATATTGGCACAATTGTCATTAGGAGGGGGGGTTGCATTCGATATTGGTTTTGTGTATATTTGTATATAAGCTATTTAATTATTATTGTTTTCACTAAAGCTGTTCTAGTTTCCTTTTTTAATTTTTAAGTCTCTCTTCCTTATTCCCCTTCTCTTCCCATTTGGAGAGGGAGAGGGCTTAACAGAGAGAGTCTATAGGTCTAGTGGACTGCACTGACCATAAACCTTGACAGTGACAGAGGCTTTGAGATGTTTGATTTGACAGTAGATCCTATAGCACAAAAGAGATACAAAATTTTGCTGAATTAGTTTTCACCTTTCTAGGACAAGAGAGGGGCAAATCAAGTCAAGATAAAGGAAGATCTGGCTTAAAGCTTCCTACTAAATTAAAACCAAATGATTTTGATTTTCCCAAAAGTTCAGTGTCTAATTTATTCCACCCAGTTACTACTTCATGCTGTTATTTAGTTACAGTTCTCAGAATCTACAAACAAATGTCAGGGATTTGAAAATTTGCTTCATCAAGGTTTTGGCCTTCTTTA
This sequence comes from Actenoides lindsayi, assembly GCA_025331215.1. NCBI lineage: Eukaryota > Metazoa > Chordata > Aves > Coraciiformes > Alcedinidae > Actenoides > Actenoides lindsayi. The sequence continues at coordinate 23,997 of WTSP01010650.1, read as the reverse complement.
GTAAAAAGTGACCTCCAAAGAAGATAAGGACCAGTGAATACATGGAGTTTGTCAGCTGGTAGATGGGATGAAGAAGGGCAGGCTTCTGACTATTTTGGCAATCAAAAGGATAATTCAGTGTAGGACAAAATGAAGGATAATGGCTTTATTGACTCCTAGTTGTAATTATTAATGTGTATTTATGTGCCCATGGACAGACTTTCTATAATGTAGATTCTTCAACCTTTTTGTCTAGCTTAGGTTTCTGTTTTTCTTAAATAGCAAATTGCTCCTTAGTCTTCTGGGTTTTCTTTTTTCCCTTTTCACTGATTTGGGCTTTCGTTGTTGATTCAGTTTATTGAATCAAGGAGCACTGAGAAAGCTCATTATATTTAAAATATAATGCTTATAGTAGTGATATCTCCAGTGCAAAAATGAAGTCACGTATGCAAAAAACCTGCTTTTTATCTTATGCAAGTTATTTGTGTATTATTTTTTCTGATTGTCTTCAATCTCTATGCCTCAATACACTAGCAATGAATCTAAAATCACTTACGCATGATTCCAAAGGAATAACCTAACTGTGATTGCAAGCACCCAGAATAACAATTTAATATACAAACTATAACCATTGCTTGATGTGGAAGATCTTGCTAATTCCTTAGGGTTTTGGAGTGTTTGTGGTGTTTTTTTCCCCAAAAGTGTATTCAATTGTATATATCAGAAGACAATTCTATAACTGAATTGAGTGTATCATTACACGAAACAATGAAAAAAAATGTTGATAAATAAGACAAATCATCAATGCAAAGTATGCATATAAACCTTGGTATGATTTGATTTGTATTAACATGAAAATAAACTAAAGTATTATTAAACACTCTGTGTCAGCTTTTCAGCATTCTTCTACGCAATCATTCAAGAGGTCTGTGATCAAGTCATGTGTCAGCAAAAATTAAATGCCTAGACCTCAAAATATGGTCTTGATAACACATTTCACTCCATCCTCACTTCTGCAAAAAGTTGGTTGTTTCATTTTCCAAGAAGTTTAAATGTTTATGTGCCTCTCAGAATACACAACCCCTAAAACTCCAAGGTCATATTGCTGAATCCTCATGAAGATTAAGTCTGTAATAAGTTTGGTGCCATCTGGTCTTGTCCAGGCTGAAGTTCTGTATAACACAAATAGAGGTAGAATTTTAGGCTTTTGGAGAACTTCCATATAAGGAAAATAAAGAAAGAAACAAACAACAATACACAGAAGACAATGAATTTTGGTAACTTCACTGCCAGGTGGAAATAAATTGGAGCATTTGTAAGATAAACTATTCCACATCAAGCATGTTCCTCTGACCAGCTTTTCATTTGAACCCACTCTCCTTTAGACATGACACTTCCTCCCTTTCTAAACTAGACACCTAAAATAAGCCAGGTAAATTATACCTTTAGAGTGACTATTTCAACTCATTGATTGTAAAGGAAATCAAAGACTACTAAATCAGACTTAAACATCTCATTTACAAGAGTCTAAAGTTAGGTGAGATGTATCTGACTCTAAATGTCTAAGCCCTTTTTAATTTGAGCTTTGTGGTTCAGGAGATGTTTTGGGTGCTCAGGTCCAGATTTTAAATCTCTTGCAGAACAGCTATTAAAGAATAAAGTATTTAAAAAATATAGTCACATAAATAATGGCATATGGCAGGAGGAACAGATAATTGTGGACAGTAGAATCACAGATTCACAAAATCACAGAATAGTAGGGGTTGGAAGGTACCACTGGGGATCATCTAGTCCAACCTTTCCACCAAAGTAGGTTCACCCAGAGCAGGTTGCATAGGATCATATTCATGCAGGTTTTGAAAGTCTCTAGAGAAGGAGGCTCCACAACCATTCTGGGCAGCTTGTTCCAGTGTATCATCACCCTCAAACTAAAGAAGTTTTTCCTTATGCTCAGATGGAACTTTCTGTTCTACTTTGTGCCCATTGCCTCTCATGCTGTCACTGGGCACTACTGAAAAGAGACTGCCCCATCGTCTTGGCACCTGCCTTTTAGATATTTATAAGGATTTATAAGATTCCATCTCAGTCTTCATGCTAAAGAGACCCATGTGTCTCAGCTTTTCCTTCTAAGAGAGATGCTCAAGTTCACTAATCATCCTCATAGCCCTCCGTTGGACTCTCTCCAGTAGTTCCCTGTCTCTCTTGAACTGAGGAGCCCACAGCCGGACACATTACTCCAGATGTAGCCTCACTAGGGCAAACCAGAGCAGGGCTATAATCTCCTTCAACCTGCTGGTCACACTCTTCTTAATGCTCCTCAGGATACCACCAGCCTTGGATGCAAGGGTACGTTGCTAGCTCAGGGATAACTTGTTATCCACCAGGACTCCTGGCTCCTTCTCTGTGAAGCTGCCTTCCGGCAGGTGAAACCCTAATCTATACTGATGCATGGGGTTATTCCTCCCCATGTGCAGGACTCTACATTTGCCTTTGTTGAATTTCATTATGTTCCCCTCCACCCAACTCTCTAGCCTATCCAGGTCTCACGGATTGACAGCACAGCCTTCCAGTGTATCAGCCACTCTCACCCGTTTTCTATCATCATCAAACTTGCTGAGGGTATACTCCATCCCTTCATCCAGGTCATTGATTAATATGTTGAACAAAACTGGACCCAGTACTGACATCTGGGGAGCACCACTAGCTACAGTGTGGCCACTGATCACAACCCTCTGAGTGCTGTTATTGTCAATCTACCTCACTGTTGACTCATCTAACCCACACTTCTTAAGGTTACCTATGAGGATGTTATAGGAGACAGTAAAAGGTACCTGGAAGATCACCTTATACACAGTCTTTCTTGAGATTTACTAAATAGGTCCTCTCTCTGCTCTGTTAGGCAAGGTAACTAAAGGTCAACTGTTTCAACCTTGAACTTTTCATTGGCTAAACGTCTATGTATCATTTAGCTATCTAAACCAGCACAGGCTAACTTCAAAACTTATTTAGATAACTAACATTATAACTGGATATCTATTGAATGAAGAGAAACGGTTTTGATTAACCATTGACAATCAGCTGTAATCCCAATGCTTTGTCATTCAGAGAAACAGACAAACAAATGAAAACCCATCTTTTTTTTCCCCTCTTTACTGGACCTGTTCACTAAAGAAGAGGGGGAAAAAAAACTTAAAACAAAAACTGTTCATTCTATGTTTTAGACATCTTTTCTTTGAAAGCTGATATGTGACTCTTGATGGAGTTTTAGGCAGGAAAAATTCTCAAATAGGTGTTGGAAAGCTTTGTGCCTCTAAGGCTTTCCTAGGTTAATTCTAGAGTCACTGGTTGTTGCAGAGAAAAGACACATTGGCTTTTAATTAGCCAGATCAAACACTTCAGGCAGTGTGACCATGTCTCAGAGGATTTCTGACCTTCTGAACATATATTTGGGCTTTCAGAATAATTTTTCATATTTAACTGGCAACACACAAGTTGATATCACACCTATATTGCCACTAATAACTAATCTTTTAATGTTTAACCCATTTTGATAGTCATTAACTGCTTTTGATCTAAGGGATGTCCCTCTTTCATCACTAGCAACAGATGGAAACTAAATAACCAGTTTAGACTACATATTTATTTTAAATGACTAAAATTAGGTGAAAATAATGACTGTGGTGCAAAGTCTTTAATGACACATTTGATAAACAACCTACAAATTTGTTACTAACCTGGATCATTAGAAGCCTATATCCCTCCTACATTTTATGAGCATATGGAAAGATGAGTGGGTCAAGACTTCATCCATTCCTCCCATGCTCATCTGTTAAGCAGTGATAAATCTATGAACTGGTTCATACAAATGTATAAGAGAAATTCTAGCACATTATCTTCCTAGTTTAATCTTTTTGGAGACATTTTGTACACAGTGTTGTAGATCCATAAAATATATGAATTTTTATTTTAGTCTGTAGAAAATTAATGGACATAAGAGCATAATATATTTAATATGAGATGTTTTAGTGAAAACTTGCTTGTTTGCAGGGTTCATTTTGCTTATTTTTTTATACCAGTTCCTATTATTTTTTTAAAAACATCTCCAGCATTTTGTATATTTTGTATGCTATGTAAAATAAGTAAATTCTAATGGATTTAATGTATTTAAGAAAAACAAAAATAAAACCAAAAATGAGCAAACAAAAAAGGAAATGAAATAAAAGAAAAAAAAGGCAAACAGTGGTATTAAACCTTAAGCTAATTCTTACAAGGTGAAGGAATACACCTTCATTAGTCAATCTTTAGTATAAATGGAACTGATCTTTATTTCATAAATCTAATACTAAAATAATTGGATCCTGTTATTGATATGATTATTTGTAATGCCTCTTTCTGCTTTTCTTGACCACCCATTCCCTTCATTTTCTTAGTTCACATTCCAAGCTCAGAAGTAGTATATTTCTTTGTAGTTTTTCTCTGTATTGGTTACCAACACAGTACACAGCACTTCACATACATTACCCATTGGGATTTTTATTGGAAGAAGTTGGGGTTTTTTACTACAGAGGGTTTTTTTCAAGTAGCTTAGTATAGTCAGTTCTAATATGCTTTTTCTTCATAGCCATCAGAAAGAGAATAAGACACTAAAATTGCCAAAATAGAAAACCCAAACCACACTCAACTTCAAATGCTGTACCTCAGCTTCCTCTAAATCAGTTGTGAAAATAGTGAATTAGATATTTTGATGACCTATTTGGAGTAACTACCCAGTGTGATTTTGATAAGTATTTGTTCTTTTTGTTAGACATAGCCCAAACTGATAAGGATTGATAAATGTGTCCTCCTTGAGTGTTAGAGTAGGTTAACACCCTGTCCTAATTTCTTAATTGGTTTCTTCAGAATGTCATTAGTATGTTTTGCTGTGTTTTGCTGTTGCTATTGGAAAAGTCAATAATACTGCAAGTATTAAATCATAACACTGATACTGTAATGGATATTTTAAAACTTCAAGTTAAAGGAAGAATGTGAATTATGGAAATGTGGACTCAGGTTTGATTCTTTCTTACTTTACAGAGGTGAGGTTTTTCAAGGTAAGTTTTTGACAAATTCATCCACTTCTTAAGGAGAAGGAGAAGGAGAAGGAGAAGGAGAAGGAGAAGGAGAAGGAGAAGGAGAAGGAGAAGGAGAAGGAGAAGGA
>WTSP01010650.1:7689-18721 GCA_025331215.1 Actenoides lindsayi | reverse complement strand
AGAGAGAGTCCAGGGGAGGGCAATGAAGATGACTGGGGGACTAGAACTTCTCTCATATGAGGAAAGGTTGACAGCTGGGATTATTTAATCTGGAGAAGACTGAAAGGAGACCTTATCAATGTCTATAAACATCTAAAGGGTGGGTGCAAGGATGACGGAGACAGACGTTTTTTTCAGTGGTGCCCAGCAACAGGACAAGCAAGGGGCACAAGCTGGAACACAGGACGTTCCACCTAAATATAAGGGAAAACTTCTTTCCTGTGAGGGTGTTGAAACACTGGTACAGGCTGCCCAGGGAGGTTGTGGAGTCTCCTTCTCTGGAGATATTTAAAACCCACCTGAATGCAATCCTGTGTAATGTGCTCTGGGCAAACCTGCTATGGTGAGGGGGTTGGACTAGATGATCTCAAGAGGTCCCTTCCAACTCCAGCAATTCTGTGATTCTATGATTTTTCACCAGAACTCATGTCAGCTGCTACAGTATGAAATCTATACAATGAAAAGAGTTCCTGTCATAGGAGATGGACCAAATATGACTATCTCTTCAGTTCCTTTTCCTCCTTATTTGACGTGATTCTTCTACAAATCCAGCTCTAGAAAATTTGCCAAATATTCACTATATAACTAGTGATTTTATACATGCCATGACCTCATTGATTCCAGCTGGCCTGGAATAACAAATTTCCATAGTATTAAGCTTTCTTAACCTCCAAAACAGGAGCCACATCCAGACTCATCTGCGAATGGTTCCTGGACCCTGTGAGTTCCCACCTTGTCCCCAAGAATTGTTTAGGAGAATACTGCTTGAGCTGAGTCCAAACCATGCCAGGAATTGCTCTAACGATTGAAAAATGCAGGTTATGGGATTCAAGTGCCTGTGAATGTTTTCTGACAGTGTTATTTATTCAAATAGATGAAGCCATGATGTCCAAATACCTTTTGATGTTGCCCTTGTGTTTATAGGAGCCCTTCAAGCAGAATGTGGTCCCTCTTATAATGATTTACCTTATTACTCATTAAGTATAGTCACTACTTAAGGTATAACACTCAGATTCTCTTTAACATCTTTAGCTGCTATTTTCATTGGCACAGCAATACCAACTGCTTTCTGAAAGGTCAGGGCTTTTTCAGACAACAGTATCATTTGGATGCTTTCCTTCTGTAACTGATATACTAGCTGGTCCTTTTAATGAATACTTAAATTTACTCAAAGACCATAAACCTTGGTGTGCATCTTCAGTTTGGGTACATAATGACCAGCGTATTCAGTGGGATTTTGATCACAGTTATTAAATCAAAATCTCTCCGTGCTAATGAACAGCTTAGGACTGAGAAAGGCTCCCATAGCATCACCACAGTCCTAGGCAATGCAGTCATGTGCCTTTCACATGTAATATAATCTGCAATATAACAGAGTTTGTTCTAGTGCAATAACTTTACCCTCTTCTCTTCGTTTTCATTACCTTCTGTCACGTGGCCCACTGCTGCCATAATGGTGGTTACTGAGAAGACTGTTAATGACAAACAAAAGATGGGGCGGGGGAAGGAAATCACTTATTTCTAAGACTCATTGTTTTGTCTAATAGCTTTGAAGCACACATTTTCTCCATGCCTGAGTCAAGATATTAAGGAAGAGAAAAATAGCCTTAATCACAATAGGGGCTGTAGCTGGAAAATGAACCCCATTTATTCATGAGCTGTCCCATAATTGTCCTGTAGAAGAATACTGCTACACTCTCCCACCTGCACTGTCTGGATCCAAGTGAGCCCAGGAAAAGTTTTTTTAAGAAAAGCTTATTTCAAGAAGCTTAGGTTCTTTCTACTAGGGTCCACACCTCCACTGTGAAATGTGCATGAAATTTCTAGGTATTCCACAAAACCCAAAAGGCTGAAAATCACTTGTTCGTAATTGATAGCAATTACCAAGTAGACAAGCCCCACAGGCCCGATGGATATTGCCTCAGATCTCATCTTCCTGGGTTTGGAACTAGAATTCAGATTTAGGGCCATCATGTTTTTCAATAGTATTGGCCCAATTAGTCTAATGAAGAATTTTATTGTTTGTTTTACTATTGAATCAAAGAATTGGTATCTGGATTCTTTTTTTTAATGGGATAGAAAGCTCGAAGGCGTTTTCTGATGGGATTTTTATAACCACCATAGAGATGAATGGTCAAGTGCCATGGAGCATTATGCTGATCATAAGCTGTTTCCAAGGAAACTCAGGAGAGAGTTTCTAGAAGCTCTTTGTGGAGAACAGCAAAGCTCCAGTCTATGTCAGAAGGAAAGTCCCACGTTAGTTTCATGACTCAGCTGAAGAACTGCACGCATCACCTGAAAGCAGGGCTATAGGAGTAAGTAACTAAGCGGGCAATACCATGTGTTTGGTGCTTTGGGCCAAAGCTGTGAGGAGTAAGCAGATATTTGTAGCCCAAACTGGACATGGTTAAGTTATCACCTGTTAATTTTCATATATGGAGGCAGCTGGAGATGCTGGTCCTGTGAGCCAGGCGTATGGCCTCTGTGGAGAGAGTGGTGCTCGGCACTACTCTTGGTGGATCTTATCCAAGAGAATGAAGAGCTGATTTAGCTGTATATTTGCCTGTGTGGGCAACTGAAGGACAGCATGTAGCCTTGTTTAAAGGAAGGCTGGGAAAAGGTTAGGCAGGATGCTAGTTGCTGATTTTTTTTAGTATTTGAATAGCACAAACACACATACAAAAGTACCGTTCTAAGCAAAAAAAATGTAGCATTTTTTCCAATTACTTTCTATTCCCCCACGAAATTAATGGCTTTACCAGTATCTTCAACCAGAAATTTTTCAATCTGTCCTATGCTGCATTGGAATAGTTACCACAGTATAACTTGGCTTACAGTAGACGCAGCAAAATCAGTGGAAATGTACTTTGTATCGTACAGGAACAAGGAATAAACTGTAGTAGTATAAAATAGGTTTAAACAGACATTAGCATATCAATAGAAAGATAGAAATGATCCATGCATAATTTTCTATAAATAAAATTGGTTTAGAGGGTAGTTACCCAAAGGTCAGAGACGCTGGTAGAATTATTTTTCTTTTCTTTTTTTTTTTTTTTTTAACACCACGAACTTCAGTCTCGAGGCCATCTTGTAAAATGTGCTACTACTAGTCTCTTAGCTCTAGATGACTTATCATCACTGGTGGTAGCTGTTGGACAATAGCAATAAAAACCATACATTCTTGGGAAATAATGCAAAAAAAACCATTACAGGAATTACTCCAGAGCTGATGGAAAAAGCAGGGGCTAGGCAGAGAATTCCCAAACTTCAGAAGCCAAAATGGTTTTGAAGCATGGGGCAAGAAGTAGTTTCACCCTCCTCATCCTTCCGAAAAAGAAGCATTGGTTTTTGGTCAAGATTCCTCATGAAAATTCTTATTGATACAGAATTTTCTTGTTAAGAAAAAAAAAAAAAAAGGCTCTTTGTACTTTTTGATTTGTACTTTTAAAAAAACCAATTTCTAAGCGACCGTTTTGATAAAAGCGGTAGGTGGAAAATGTTAGAGGGAAGAGAAGAAATTAACTGATTTGTCAAAGACTTTTTCTGTTCAAAACAAACCAAACAGAAAATCTTTCCTGGGTCTTATTTAAAAAAAAAAACAAAAAACCCACAAAAAAACCCCAAACAAACAAAAAATGCCAACAAAACCCAAACACCACCACAAACAACAACAAAAGTCTTTAAAGATCTACCTACTTTGAAGTCACAAGTGATACAGTAAAACTCATCCTTAAAATCCTGGCTTAGTGCCACGTACAGAGCACAGGTGTCAGATACTGCTATGGGAAAAGTCCATGTTTCTTGAAAAAGCAGCTCCGTTCTCATTGTATGGCTTCTGGGTAGATTTAAGGTCCAGCTGTTCCTGAAATATTTCGGTGCTGCAGTACAAAAGCCTGTCTAGCTCCTATGAATAAGATCTCTATCTGGACTCATGAGTTGCATGCTTTTTTTGGCTGGTGGAAAGATGCTTCCTGGTCTTTGCTGCTCTCACACTAGTTAAAAAAAATCAGCTGAGAATCCAAGAGTATCCCTAAGCTGCAAATGCAGGAGACAAGTGACAGGATGTGCTTTATGCATGTCTATCTCAACCTAGAAGCAAAACACTCATCTAATTGGAGCCTCAGCCAGTCAGTTCTGGGCATATGCGGTCTCTGTTTACTCCACCACTTTACTGAAGCATTGAACTCTCAGGAAATGACTTACAGTTTATCTCAAATTTATCTCCTGGCTCTTTGTTGTGCATGTTTATGTTTTTGTTTCTTCAGACCTGTTTTAACGAGTATGTTTTCTAACTTTGCATCCTTGGAACAGGCCCAACAATCATGTTAAACAGCCTCTCCCTCCCTGTAAAAAGGGATTGGTGCCAAAAACACTCCTTGAACCTTAAAACAACAACAACAACGAAACCCCAAACAACCACAACAAACAAACAAACCGTAAACACCATGGTGAGAGCTTTTAGTCAGGGCTCCTACTCCAGTTGGTTGCCAGCTCCTTGCATTCTACTTCATCTTTTCTCTAACTTTTATAGCCCCTAATCGTCTGTAAAGCATTGCATACCCCTACGGTGCTATATAAATGAAATAACAATGATGCTCTTGAATTAATTGGGTGTGTTTGCATACAGTAGTCTTACAATATCCTTTCCTCTTTATAAGATCCTCTCATGTGAGGCTGCGGGTCCAATTGCCACAGATAATTCAGTGTTAGACGGAAGGTGTATATAAGGAATGCTGTTTTTTCCCTTATGAGCCCTTTGTGGGGAGAGCACGTTTTAGTTCATTAAAGGCGTACATTAGGCAATTACTTTATCTTCTCTCATTCCTTCCTCCTTTTTACTTCTTAGTTTTATAGAACCTTACAAAACCCCAAAATCTTACAGAGGTTTACAGATAGAGATATACCATTTTATTTTATTTTATTTTTTTTGAGGTGGGGTGGGGGAAGAAACCTCTCTCTCTCCCCAAGATACGATACAGGTATTTTTTATTGTCCTCAAGGGACTGCACCACAGCATCCTCTCAGTCAGCTTCTGGATAAGACAGACATCTGCCTGTTCACTATTGTTGTTTGCCACAGTTGAGGCAAAAGTCAAGCAAGCGTGTTAAAAAAGTTGTAAGCTCCTGGACTGCAGTGGATGCCCAGCCCTCAATTCCTTGTCTTCTAGAGGATTTCCTATTCATTGGAGGAAGGATTTCTTATGCCCATGGTAGCGACTGCAAACTGTGGCATTGTTAGTCAGGTGTCCATCAGAAGGAACTCGATGCAGAGAGTCTCAAGGAATGGTTAGGATTGTTTATTTCAAGAACCAGTTCAAAATCCTTCACCCAGCGAAGACGCAGAGGCTGTTTAAGTATGTAGAGCATTTTTAGATGAAGGACAGTAGGATAATTCAGCCAACAGCTCTCTCTGATTTTCTTTCCTTTGTGGAGAACAAAACAGTTCCAGGTGCAAGCTCAACAGCTGCAAGCTGTCTCAGTTGCAGATGGAGGCACCCATTCAGCAAATGTCTAGGGAAAGCACTTTGCATCTTTCTGGGCAGATTCTTAGGTGTGTTTTCCCATTCCAAGAAGGCAATAGTACTCATTCCCTAGCACTTGGAGTGCTGATCTGATAAAATGGTTTCGCTTGTCCTAGTAACAAGTTGTAGCTTTTCTGACTCTTGGAAGTCATGACCACTAGAACAGCCAACTATGGATGGGTTTGCAAGAGAGCTCAGTGGGGTTATGTGTGTGTTTTTCTTTGTTGTCTGCTCTTTCCAGCAACATATTAATCTATGGCCCAAAGCCTGTGCCAATAATGCACAAACGACAGCACCCAGAAGCTAAGAGTGTGAAATCAGATGTGCAAATGTCCTTGTGTTGGTCATTCAATTGTTGGGCTACTGGCACAATGGCTTTATCCTCATTTTGAGGTTTTGACTCATGAGAAGAGCAGGCATCTGAAATGCCCTTGCTGGCTTGCTACCAGGGCTCAGTTGACGTGGGTTCTGCAGCTGACTCTAGCAAAAATCTTGCACAAGCTGCTCTATTTCCCTGTACATTGGTCTTGGTTTCGACCATCTATTTATTTCAGCCTTAGTAAGTAAGAGGTTAATCCAGCCATGAGTCCTTGCTGGCACTAGGGCATTATGAAAGCTGAAGAAAAATGGGAGCGATCCCTCTTAACCAGCCCTCTTACCAGTCCCTTATGACACCTAATGATGACTGTGATAAATAGCTTACAAGTGACTGTGGCCATCTACAGTTAATCAACACATCCCATAGAGTAAGATCACTGGTCACTGGGGTGCAAGGTTGTGGGCTTGCTCCTGACAGCATTTTTCAACGAGCCTAGTCCTGTTCTTGCCACTTGGTTTCAGAGAGTTCAGTCAGGAAAGGAGTCACCTTTAAGCTGGGAACTCTCTGTCACCCAAAGCAAGTGAGACTGACTTCCGTGGGGGGATCTGGCGCCCTGGGAATGCAAGGTGATGGGAGCCACCAGCATGGTAATGCTGTAAGCATGGGCACCAGCTAGTCTCAGCAGAGTTGGGGGACCAGAGGAGCTACTCATTCAGCTAGGACAGTCAGATCAGCATGGGGAAATCCCAGATCAAAGCCCTGCAGATGTCACTGGAAACCCATCAGGGAGGTTTCAGCTTGTAACCCCTAGAAAGAAAGCAGAGGAAAGGAAATGTGGAAGACCTCTCTAAGCTCAGAATCCATTTGAAGAACAACGTTAGAGACCCAAGTTAAAGCCCAACATAAGAGAGCACTGGGATTGGTTACTCAGATCTCTTTCCTTTTGTACCTTTTTTTCATTTCTTTTAAATTTATTTTTTTATTTTTTTGTATTTCCATTGTATGATTTTTCATCACCAAGTTTCCCACTAATCTGCCACTTCTCTGGGCAGCTGTCATCTAAATCTACACCTTCCCTGCCCCTGTCTTCACCAGCGTGACAGCTGAAGCTGCAGATGGCCTCTTTTCCCTGCTTTCCTCTTCAAGACTATTTTCAGACAACGCTCCTGCAAAATGTAAAGTAGAAAGCCACAGAATAAGGGGATGATGTAGTTCTGCATTTGCCAAGGCACCTGTGAAAACAGAAACAAACCAAGTTACTCAGTGCATAGGGCAGAAGAAAGTCGGGCTGTATCTTATTAATATCTTTTTCTTTCCCTAGCATTAGAGGATCAGCTTCCCTTGACCTGTACCTTGTAGTGTAGCAAAGATGCCACGAGACACACATTGGTGCCTATTCCAGGACATAGCATCCCTCATGCACTGATGGTGGGCTGCAAAGCCTACATGTGCCACCTAAGCTCCAGAGAGCCAAGGAAACCTTATAAGGTTCATGTGTTCTTAGCATCTCCATCAGAATCTCTGTTACATTGATTACAGTCCTGCCTGGATCTTCTCTGTGAAAAACAAGCTTTCATTTGCAGAGGTGTACGCTAACTGTGTAACTCTATCTAGGAGCTCTCTGTGAAGAGTCAGGCTCCCCCATTTAGACAGGCTCTGTTTGGCAAAAGAAAAGCATCAGGGAAGGAGCAAAAAGAGTCTCTAAATCAGTTCCTGGCAGTCTTTTCTCTTTTTTTAATTCAAGCTAAGCTCAATTGATACTGAAGCAAAGTCCAGCAGAATGCAATTTCCAGATCTGCTTTTCTGACAATAGCCTGATAAAGAACATGCTTATTACTAGGAGTGGGAAACTAGCATTCTGGGAACGGAAGAGATTCACAAGTTAAACTAAAGCTATCCTGCACTGCTATGAACCTAGTCTTGAGACCAAAGACCATGTACCACATTTGCATCCTGTCCGTGTGGCTGCCATTCAGATTGCCAACTGGATGCCTGCATAAACATGCTTGTTGACCCAGTGACTCACCAAGCGTGTTGAAGCAAACAGAGTGTTGGGGACTCTGACGTGTGTGCCTGGTCAACACCTGAGCTTGCATTTATAAGCTTACAATCTGCACCACAGAGAAGTTCGACCTTGGGGTAACTTCAGTCTATCTAAACAGAGCCTGAGAGTATGGGATAAATTTAGGACCTACCTATGAATATCTCTGCTGTGACTTTCTTACGATTGTGACCGCTGACAGCTTCGTGGCAACCAGAAGAGATTTCACAGCGAATCTCTTCTCTTTAAGGATGGTCCTTTTGGCTTTTTGTACTCTGTCAAAGTACAAGCAGTTTGCTTCCCATACAGCCCCAAAATATGCCATGTTTTGTTTCACTGATTTCACAAGTGAAGCTGTTGTGGAGGTGGGATCACACACGGCTGGATATGGTGTCATTGTTCTCCTCTACATTTGCCCCGAGATCTACTGGGGATGCAATGCAGCAGTCTCAGTTTTACAAGATACTTGCAAGGCATAAGCTCTTTGGAGCACTTATTGAAATGACATTCTGCACTGAGAGGGAACAGTTGTACAGGTGAAATGTGTTTTTATATATTTTCCATGTCCTTACTCACCATGAACATCTTAGTGGGTTTTCAGGATACTCTCATCAATGTGCTTTATTTTCCCCATCTTAACCAAGGAGAAAACAAAGCTGGATCCAAGTTCCCTTAGTGTCTACATTGACCCACGATGTTTGTGACAGAGAAAGGAATTGGATCTACTTTCCAGAATTTCTAGGACCTTACGGGATTCCACATCAGTTGTAATACTCATCTGAATGTTTGAGCCCAGAAATATGGCAGTAACATCAAGTTTTAAGTTGCTTTTACCACTGGATTGCCTTCCCTAAGATGGTAACCTCTGAGGTTACCTACAATAGAAACATCCGCTAGTCTAATTAGCTAGCAATGTTTGGTGGCTGTGCTGTGGTGGGAAAAACAGCAGCACAGATGCCCTTCTTTTGGCAGTATAGTGCTTCTACTGGTGGAGGACACTGCTTGGAGAATAAATGGAACCACTCTGGGAGAAGTACGTCTTAAGGATCTGTTTTATGTCTCTTTCTCAATATAAAAGTAGGTGATCTTAGGGAAAGCTATTGCACCATCACATACCTCAGTTTCCCCACTTGTAAAATAGTAACGCAGTGAGTGCTTGATCTACAAGGTGGACAGAAGTGTACAAAAATGGGTTATTTTTGTCATTCTGGCTGCTGCCCCTTGTGTGTTATTGGCGTCAGCTTTGGGCCATAGATGTGTTGCTGAGGGCAAAGAGAAAGACCACAGAACCCCCTGGTATGGTGGAAAGTGGTGTTGTAGAGAAAGCCCCATATCCTTATTTTTTGGCTGAGGAAGCAGGCCCAGCTGTGGAGGAGGTTTGTGTTTAATACAATTGTCCTGCTTCTTCCCTATTCTCCTCTCCTCCTATTGATACATGGTCTGTGATTCCTTATCATAAATAAGATTTGTGAGCTCTTTGGGGAAATGGACTGTCTCTTCTCCTATACTTGTGCAGCTTGTACAGGGTATAAATAATAATAGTCATTAATGCTAATCATGTGGTTTTTAACCTCCTGATCATCCTCTGTCTGATAAAATAGCTACAGGAGAGAAATCCTGCTTTGAAAAAAAGAAGCTACTGGCAGAAACTATTAACATTGCAAAGGCTAGCAGAAATCAAGTAGTGCCAAACTTAAAGCTGCCACCTCATGTTTTTTATTGAGTGGGAGTCTGCAACTGCATGACAGCCATGTTTTGAATAGCAGGTGGGCTGTAGGATCTTCTCTGGTGAGTGTGCTGAGCGTTTGGCTGTGTTAGCACCCGGTGTCAACGTCTTGAAATAATCTCTCACTGTCTTTGTGTAAAGCATCTAGCACAACAGGCCTTGGTCCCAGTACCACCTGTGCAGCACAAGTGATAAACAGCAGCGAGGGAAGGTACACGTGCACTCAATACAGAGCAAGTGAGGGAAAGGGCCACCTTAGTGGTTAAGGGCCACTGGGTTTGGTGACAGTCATTCTAAGGCTTTTTATTGGGCTTGGGAGCAGATCTCCAGTGATGTGTAGAAATGTACAGAGCCCTGTCTGCACAAAGATTTCTCTCTGCACAGAAGTGAACCCCAAGCGCTTTCATGGCATACAACCCAAGCAGTATTTTCCAGGACCTGTGATTTGGCAAAATGAAGACCAACTCAATGCTACCGTCTTTGGATATTTTCTACTCCTCTGTGTAATGTTGTCCTCACGACAGGCTTGACTTCCCTTCCAAGATGCAGCGATATTGTTGCTTGGATGGGCTAAAGACTTAAGTGAGGGTAGGCTTGTAGGGAGAAGTAGTGTCAATTATGTGACATACAGTTAAAAGTCTGGATACACTTTTAGGGGTGTGGGCCCTTATACCTGAGAAGCCTCTTTTGTTTTGTTTTATTCTTTTCTCCAGCTATATTCTTTAGTTTAATAAAAGACACTGTCTCTTCCTACAAATCTTACATCATTTGTCTTTCAGCTCTCTATCCACAGAAATTTCTGCACTGGAACTGTTAAAAAAAAGGCACAAATTGTTTCTTCTTCTAATCATAAAGCACTCCCCCAGTATCTTAAACAACCAAACCCTTGCTTGTTCAAGCTTTCAAAAATAAAAATCAAATCATTACAATCCATCCTTGGATAAGAGACTAGGTCTGAAAAACGTGAGCTTGGGAGTTCATTTCAGGATGTTGTGAATCACTGCAAGGAGACAGGAGGAGGCTCTCACATACCTTGAGCTCCAGCTGCCTTCCAGACTGCTCACTATGGACACCGCACCAGAAAAAAAACGTCTGCGGCATCAAAAACTTTCTGGTTTTCTGTGTTTATGTCCAGGAAATGTCAGGCTGTCCACACTTGTGCAGGTCAGCATTCATTGCAAACAGTGAGTTTGCACTGGCTAAACAATAGTGAGTGAGAGTGACTGGCTAAACAATAGAGCTCAGGGGTGTGATCAGTGGCGCGGAGTCCAGTTGGCAACCTGTAACTAGTGGTGTTCCCCAGGGGTCAGTACTGGGTCCAGTCTTATTCTACATCTTCATCAGTGACCTGGTTGAAGGGATAGAGTGTACCCTCAGTAAGTTTGT
>WTSP01010649.1:0-13491 GCA_025331215.1 Actenoides lindsayi | reverse complement strand
ACCACATCTCCAGGGTAGAAGGCAGCAATCGTGTTTGTCCCCTGTACAAAAGCAGCAGTCTCTTAATGTCTATCCTGGAAGGATGACACGGTTGGAAACCAGCTGAAGCTATGCATGTCTGGAGCCTTCAGGAACAGGCCCTGAGATTTGTCTGGCTTGGCTGTCCTTCCATATCCTTTTAAAGCCTTGAAGTCATTTATTTCCAAAGGATTTTGAACGCTTGCTGTGGCAGGCTGGAAGTCTGCCATCGTTGTTCTGTGTCTGTATCTCTGGGGATTTGCTGAATGTTTTGGCTGAGTCAATTCCACTTTAAATACACTTCAAATTTTAAATGGTGATCCCAGCAACAAATTCAATCAGCAGCGACACAACCAAATAGCTCTCCTTCCTCTCTGCCTGGTCTCCTATGCCACAACTCCTGATACGCTCCCGGAGCGTGAAGTGGCTGGGGAGTTTCAATGACCTGGCTTATCTCTTTCTGTCAACTTAAACAAGAAAAAACTCCTTAATAAATCATGTAATTACAAGTTACACAGAGATAGGAGTCTGAAACCTGCTGGATAAAGGAGTTCTACCTATCATTTGCGTCCATTGCAACAAAAAAAAAAATTACCCCTGGCATCTCCCCTGCTCCTCTGCCTTGTCTTTTGTCATTCCCATCCCTCGATGACTTTACAGGGGACTTGTGGGCTTCGTACCACATTAATCAGCACAGGTTTTTGCTCTCAAATGAATCAATTTTTTTTATCATGTAGCATTTCTACTGCTGGGCTCATCACTTTGCTTGCTCTGGAAGTAGCTGGAAGAAAAGCTGGGATACTTAGAAGCCTGCCTGTATTCCCAACTATTTCAATTGGTTTAATAAAAAATTTTCTTTCTTCCAGCATACTTTGCCTTTCTGATATCCTTCAATGGTCTCTACTGTAGCAGAACTATATTGAGAAAAGACCAGTGCAGCAGGAAGGCTTTCAATGGCTTATTAAAAAACACTTCTATAAACTATGTTGATCTTAAAATGAGGTTCTATTTTTATGCAGTTTTCTTCATTTGAAATATAATTTGCAGTAAAAGATTTCTACGTTTTGCGTTTGCTTTCTGGTACAGAATGCTGGTGGATAGTCTTTTGTAAGAAAATACTTTCAGATTGTTACATAGCTCGTACTTTCTGAGCAAACGTGTCTAGGAGCAAAGATGATTACAGATAAGGCAATAGCTACAAACTTCCTACTTTTATTTAATAGACATATTTTAGACCTGACCCTCCATGCTTTGCAGAAGGGTTCTCTGACTTTGCAGGGAGGCAGGGCCACATCCTGGCTTGATGATGGAGTGAGTGTGGGACCAGGTGCTGCCACAGGATCTCTAGGAAGACACAAAGTCAGAGCAGCTCTGAGTGAGACCCCCAGTACAGAACAGCCTGGTAAGAGGCTTCTTGGGCTGTGAAGACATGAGACCTCCTTTGCCTTCTTCATCCTACTAATATGCTAGTATGTAATATCTTGCTTCTTTGCTGCGCTCATCACCATACTGAGTGCCTACAGGAATTATGCTTGTCTTTTTTTTTTTCCCCCACAAACTCAGCAAAGAGTAGATTAATGGCACTTTCTGTTCCTCCTACTTTTCCTCCTACTCATTCATTTGCTTCGGGCAGCAATAAACTCAGCAATTATAGCAGCAGCAGTAGCAGCAGCAGCAGTAGCAGCAGCCGCCAGCTTCCAAACAATGAATTCGGCCAAGAAGAAAGGCATTCTTCAAATCTGTACCATACTGCCCAGCCCACAGTCAGAACAAAGTCTGCACCTCCCAACAGTGAGGAAGGTAAATGCACTAAAACAGAGGCTTGCAAACACTCCTGCCTTCCTCCCTTTCCAAAGGTAAACACTGAACTGGTTTGCAAACCTGATTGAGGACAAGGAACTCTTTTCACCCATGTGTTTAAAAAAAGGCCTTCCCCTTCCTTTGCCTGGGACAGCACCTCCAAATGGATAGATCTCCAACATACTTTATTTTGAATCAAAACTCCTGGCAAAAGTTGCTAAGCAATGAGGACATGGGGGCGTAAAGTGGCTTGGGGGGGATCCTTACCTGCCCATAAAGGGGGCCCTCTATTTACCTTGCATTGTGGGTATTTCATCCTCAGCTTCAGTTTTTGTAACATCAGTCTTGGTAATGTTCTGTTAGCTACAATGTGGGGAATGCTGCAAGAAGTGACACGTTATAAATCAAAGCCAAAGCTTCAATGACGAGTCCATGCCACAGCTTCAGTGACAGCACTTCACATGCATCTAAGGACAGAGAATCTTCCATCTTTCAATGAGTCGTCTTCTCTGTATATTGACAGTCAGTGTTTTGAATTCAAAGTGAAGTTGCAAAGCCAGAGTGAAGTCCTTTATGAAAATGTCTTCTTGCTTTTGTTTCCCTTAATCAGGGCCAAATTAAATAAATAGCACTTACGCTAAAATTTATTTTTGCCTCCTGGGTGGGAATTTGTGGGCCCCTTTGCTCTGATAGTCACTCCTTTGTCTGCATCAGAGTTTGAGTTTCTTGACCAGCGGGTCTGCTCATTTACCATTGCCTTTTTCTGAAGGACTACTTCGGGGAATCCCTGTCGGCACTTATTAACAGAGTTTGCCCCGTGGACTGTAGTTCCTTTGTGTCTGCAAAAATGCCTCAGGACAGATGAGAGATGTGCCTACTGCAGTTAAAAATAATTAAATAAGATAGTATTGTCGATTCAGAAAGCCAGTGAGGCCTTTAACCTTTAGAATAAGCACTGCCAGAAATAAAATAAAGTGTCAAGGTGTTGTAAGAATTAAGTGTATTATTGAGTCTAGTGGGAAGAAGGCCAGCATCGTAGATGGAGGGCATTGGAGTCTCTTGTTGATTGCAAATGACACTGCACTGCGAATCACGAGCTGATGTTCCAGGCTATTCTGTTCACCTCTCCCCACTCCAGGGATCTCTCTGTGCTCACTTAATCAAGAGAAGGAATCAGGTCTCCCAGAGGTGCACAGGAGCCCAAACAGTCAAGACAGATATCAACCCACAGACTCCTGAATAGTTGAAATCTCCTTTTAAGCAACAGGACAAGAGGAAATCCCATGGAATGTAATACTTAAGCATAGGACATTGCTTTTTAAGGCAACCCTCTGTAGGCTGGCAGGAGGGAAGAAGAATAACATTTGGAAAAGAAGTGGCATTTTTTCTGTCTTAACAGTCCCCTCCTGCTTCTTAGAAAACTTTGGAGGTCATGCAGTGCCTCTTCTCCATTCCTTGTATAGACAGGATGAAGGATTTGATGTTTTAAGAGCACAGACAAATTTCAATCCCTGTCTGACTCCACATTATACATGGTGAGGATCAACTATCTTTCTCTGTGTTTATACCAGCCCATGAAATGCGACGTTAGCTGATGTATGCTCTCTGGCTGTCCTAAGGCTGATAGCTGATGTTCCAAGAGTACATGAAGAGCAAAACAGGATATAAATCCTCTCTTCTTCATAAACAAATGTACAAAGTACTGTAGCTCTTCTGTAGGAAAGGAATTTTCATTTCACACATGTATGACAGAAGGTCTATTAAATAACCCACATGCTTAGAGCTTTAGAAAGGAGTATAGCATGATCTCTGTGGACAATTATATTACCCTTTAAACAAATGAATTACCAGTAGAATAGGAAGGAGAATATACCTGAGGCCAAATGTCTCCATAAACCATTGTAATAACAAGGCAACTGATCCTCCCTGTCTCCCATTTGGGCTCTCTGCAGCTACCCATTCTGCGTTGCAATGCTCATTGTAAGAAGAAAAGCGACTCTGAATTTTACTTTTAAGCCACCAGCAAGCATTTTGCTATAAAGCTGAGGCATTTATGTTTTCTCTAAGCCTTTCCTCACAGATATGAGAACAATGCTGTGAAGAATAAAAAGAGCATTTGCCATGACTCTTCTTTGAGAGGGGTGAGTATTAACTACTCATTTGCCCCAGGGGCTCAATCGCAGTGCTTGGGTAGTCCTCTGATTTGCACAAAGCCATATGGCAAAGGCAGAGGCAGAGGCAGGATCTGAGATTGGGAATTCATGGCTCTCCAGACAGGCTTCCTTTCACCCTGACCTTGAAAATTTAGAATTCCAAATCCCTCTTCTCATATGCATTATTTAATAAAGAAGAACCTTTTCTTAAATATTCAAGAAGCCAGACACCTTGCATTTCTTCTCTCTATTCTGCTGTGTCTGTGAGTCTCACTCAAGAGCTAAGCCTATTTAAGTTTCCTATAATGATGCGTATTGTAAAAGTTTATTACAACAGAATTTAATGGCTGGGAAGCAAAAGTCTGCAGGCTGAAGCATTATATCAAAGGTAACCTTTTAATAGAAAATTTTGCAGACATGGTGAATTTAATCCGACTCAACTATTTTACTCTTCATGGTGTCTTTTTCATATCTCTCTGAGACGGGGAGAAAATAGGCCTGGTTTCCCCCCTGCCTTGCATAATTACTTATACTTCTGCAAAACGGATATAAAATTCTTCCAAATCCTGGTGGCAGGATTTTCCATGCAATTGGCAGAGGAGCTGAGAAGTGCAGAAGGGTTCAAGAAACAGAGAACTGGGGACTACGGCCCAGCCTCATCCATTCCAGCTTTAGGCACCTATAAAACTGAACTTCTGCATGTGGTTGCCATAGGTGTCCTCTGTAGTCAGTGATGAGAAATAGGCCACCTGCAATGGGAAATTCTATATCTTCAGGTAGCTCTGCCTCACTCCAGCCTAAAAAAGCTTCATTCATTGGCCTTAACAGAGGTGTTTAGCATCATTTGAGATGACCAAAGGAATCTTACCTGCCTCCAGCTTCCAGTCCCAAAGTGCATGGGTTTCCCATAGATATTATGTCATACATACTATGCCTGTGAAGACATCTGGTATTCCCTAGGGAATCTGGGCACCAAATGCTTATGTTTAGGCAACTGATTCAAGCTCTAATGAACTAGACTCCCAGATTCTGGGTGTGTAAACTGAGATGAGGGAAATCTGGTTTGTTACAGGCAATCTGAATATAGCTTTTAGTCCTTGCACAGAGGAAGAGCAACTAATTTCCATCATCATAGGCTAACTCATTTAGCTAATAATAGTACTTTGGGCTATTACTTAGAGCTTCTCTTGAATGCTCTCACTGAATTAGATATGAATTTGGAGGAGGGCAGGAGCACAGGCTCAAGGAAGATCTTCAAAAACCTACTGTAGACTTCCTTGCCTTGCCTTCCCTTTCCCTATCCTCTGTATTGCCAGATGCTTGGAATACAAGCCAAAGAGCTGGAGAAAGGATTTCCTGGAAATCAGGAATTCTTGCTCTTCTAATGAGCTCCTGGATGTTCCTGATCAAATCTTTTCACAGCTCTGTACTTCAGCTTCCTTTACCATAGCTGGGAGTCTTGACACTGACATCACTTCTCAGGAGCTTTGCCAGGTTATGGAAAAGACTGTGTGATAGTTTGATTTTGGGGGGTACTTGTCATGTCCCATAGCCTGAAGATGCAGTGTGTTAACTATACTGGGATACTTCATGGAAAAAGTAGAACCTGTATGTACTTTCCCAGCTTCAGGATGGTCCTGGGAATGCATGCTCTTCTCCTCTAGCAAGAAAACATACTGTATTCTATTACTCTGAGAAGAGAATCACAGCATCTGACTGCAAGTAAAACCAGAAGAGAAACACTGAGATTCTCTGGGATGTGATTGTTACTGATCCCCACTGCAGTTGTCATAAAGCTTGATCTAGCATATATAATAATCTGACATTGATCTAAGGCAGTCCTTCTCCATCTTGAATAATAATTTCATTTTCTCTCTTGCTTCTACTGTGGTTCAATCCTTTACTACTTCTATCTTCTCCTGATCACCTAGGAAACCTATAGTGTTTCTTCTATTACTCAGAAATTCTTCCACGGAGAGCTGTCATGATCTATAGTGCACATCCTGAGCTCCAGGTGACAAATCACCTAGAGAGTGAGCCTGAGATTTCCCATGGCCAAGAGAATGCAAATTATCTAGTCCCTGAGCAATCAGTTCTTCTATCAAAAGGGATGTTGACCCCCACTACTGTCAGGAATACTCACTATATTAATATAGGGCCAAGCTCAGTTTCCACACACCATTTGACCTTGCCTCCTTCTGGAGGCATGTGTGATTTTCCATAGGGATGAAATGAACTCTCCCAGGCTAAGATGGTTCCACAAAATGTATTCTAAAACTAGGAGGCTATTTTAAAGAATGGAAATACCCTTTTTTGAAAGGTAATTTGAGCCATTTTGCATCATTCCATCAGACTGACATCAGTCTCAGTACGGGGAGATTATTCAAAATTCCCCAGGAAAATTTTGTTGTTTTCTATTTTCTAGCTGTTTCTGGTAGCATGTTTAGGAGGTGAGTTGAAGCAATGCTGTGTAGGTTTCATTAGTCCAGCTCCCCAGTGGATTTTTTTTTCCAAGTGGAAATCTTCTGTTTAGTCCTTTAACACCTTTCCAAGTGTAATGATCTCTGGACTCTTGGTTCCCTTGGTCTGTTGATGGTAAATGGCCTTCACAGCTAATTCTCCTTTAAGTGGAAAGAAGGCCATTTGCAGTCTGAAGGGCAGCTTCTACATACATGTTTAATTTGGTGTAACAACTTCAATTTCAATGATCAGTTTCAGATACTTGTATTAATGCTCCTAATTGCCTCCTGTGAGTAGGATTCTTGCCCTCATATGGACTTGCCTACTTTTGGTTCCAGCAAAAGTCTACACAAAGCCTTGTTCAGACTTAGCGGTATGCACCTTCGTAGCGTGCAGGTGAAAGAAGTACTGAATCAGGTTAAATAACTGGAGACAAAGGAAATAGTAGGAGGCATACATGAGTAAAGTATGCAGCAGTATGTGCATAGTGTGCATGCACGTGTGTTCTGGGTTTGCAAGCCACCCTACCTCAAATTCGTAGGTGCTACTAACAAAGATAATTGATCTCAGCATTGTGATGGAGGCCTTGAAGGATATCTGATGAAGCTTTCCTAGGGAATAACTCATTTGTCAAAAAAAGATACAAAAAGTATCACTTTGTTATAGGACACTCATTACGCAGGATGATAGGCAATGGATTGATAGCCACCTCCTACAGTGCAGTGATCTTTTGTCTTCGTGATATATAGGCATGCCCTTATCATAGGCTCTTGTAACAGGGGTGTTACTCAGCAAGTGAATGGGGCTCAACTGAGCTACTAGAAAGCTTCATTTGATGTGCGAATGAAAGGTACTGTTCAATAGGGTACACATGTCCCAGATGTGTGTACATGAAATTCCACTTAATTTCTGCCAGAGCCTGTGAAGAACACAGTGTATCAGATAAGGACTGGGACCCCTTGAGGGACTGCTTATCTTAATGTCACTAGCAGGGGTAAATTGAGTTTTCAGTCTGGAAAAGCTTTTCATACAAAGTGAACAGCTTGACATGTGCTGTCGCCCTGATTAGGGAATGAACTCATGAACCAAAGGTTGAAAATTATCATACCTAACCAAATGAGCAGGAAGAAGCTTTCAGGAATAATCTAAATGCCTATATCCTTGAAAACAAAGCTTTTAGGAAAAAAAAAAAAAGCAAACAAAATATACCTTGACAATCTTTTCTTCCCAAAGGTGCACTAAAAATATCTTTGCACTTGCCCAGCTTTGTGGAGGGTACAGAAAGAAGTGAAATCACATCCCAATAAAAGAAAGACAAATACCGTTTCTAATTCTTGCCAAACTGAAACACAGAGAAGCTGCTGCTGTTTTCAGAGAGGCTTTGTACCTGCCAAAGATCTGCTCAGAACATCCTAAACCTAAGTCAGGGTGACAGATCTTGTTTCCAGCAAAGAGCATAACACTTGAGATGATAGATACTGAACTGCAGTATAACATAAATGGGCCTAAGTGAAGTGGTTTAGTACAATGGGAAGAATCAGATTATGCCATTAGAAGGAACAGCTGCATGTGAAACCAAAATAATTCAGATTATGCAGAGTGCTTCTGTTTAAGCTAGAGGAAAGACAAACAACCTTTGTTTGATTTTAACTGAGCTACTTGGAAAATAAAGGACTACTCACACTGAATAGAAGTGAAGAAATCTGGCCCTACAACATGAAACTAAATAAAACCATGTTCTCCACTGAATACAGGAACAAAAAAGAATCTGCTCATGAAAACGTCTATTTTTCTGTACTCAGAGGTTGCATAAAATAAATTCCTAGTACTAGGCAGATCAAATTCCAGCTATGTTAAGGAGTACGGTGAAATAGTAGAAACATTTGAAGTGAAATATTTAAAGTTAGATCCAGAAGGGTCAGGACTAATTTGCAAATCATCAAAGGGCCCAAAGGCAACCTGCATATAAATGCTCAATTTTGCACTTTAGTTTGTCATCATCATAAAAATTGATTCTTCCGTGCTGTGTGACTAATATTTATAGGCAAGCCTTACTGGTGGAATGGAGGTTATAATAAAAGCTTTTGTCTGCCCAGGGAAGATAAGACTCAGGCACAAATTTATAGTACTCTCACTACTCTGAACTAACTCTCCACAGGATCTCTTTACTGGTGGGATGTATTGCACATATAAAAGTACATATCTTGCTTAAGCTGAGTAGTATAGACTCCCTTGACAGCTAACGAGGAGCAATGGGTACCTCCATGATAGAACAGAGGAGATAATTGCCCTGTGATGCTATACACCTTCCTCCCTGCATAGGGGGAGTGTCTAAAAAGGGCTTTTTAGGCACAACCTTTTGCTGGCTAGGTGTAGGAAAGATGAATTTCACCATCTGGACAAGTTACTTCTCGCTGTGTCTAAGAAACCGTATTTCACACCAAAGCATCTTCAGACATGCTCAGTCTAGGCATTACATTTGCCTATTGGTGGATTATTTTGGATTTGCATAGGAGTAACTGAAAAGAGATTTTTTTGGCCTATAATGGCCAAAGGTTACTTATTATAAAACAGAATTTTGTCATCCACAAAGCTATTGAAGATGCAGCCTGAAAATTAGAGTGTTAGATTTGTATTAAAAATTCCAATAAAATCAGAGGCAAAATACAAATTAATTTACTCGGATAGTGGAAGAGAAAAATATATAAATAATAAGAGAGAATAAAATTGTGACATTCAGAGATCCTGGCAAAAGATGACCTTTACTTTATGGATGCAGTCACCTAACATGAATAAATCTGGCTTCTTAGGCAGGGGTCAGTCTTCATTCATCCCACTATCACAGAGGTGATGGAATGATTTCCCTAGGGAAGGCATTGCGAATGACAGCAGGAAAACATGAAAAATCGTTATAAAATGTGCAACCATTGCACTGTCTTACATTATGATTTAACCCCTTCCTGTGCACCTGACTATCAGCCATGCTGCTTTGAAGTATTCTTGCTCTTTTTTCTCTTTAAGGATACAGACCAAGCCATAAGCCAGCAGGTGCAGTGGGCCAAATGGCTTTTCTCTGAGACACGTCTCATGGTTTTATGGTAAGATGTGAGGATTATACAGAACATTAATGCTGCAGGGCTGTCTGCCTTTTATTTAATTAATTTCTTCTTCCCCTTTTTTTTTTTTCCTCCACCACTGCTGTGAGCAGTAGCAGACAGAAGGCAAAAAGTAGGGCAGTGCAGAAAGGTCCCATTGTGCTCGTTCTTCTGGAGACATGTGTTAGTTCTCCAGTGAGTATCAGAGTTTGCTGTTTGAAAGTCAGGCTTCTCCGTGGCATGCTGAGAGCTCTTATCCACTACCCAAGACATGCCTTGATTCTGATGGAATGTAAAATATGCTTTTCAAGGGTTGAGAGAAGACTGTGTCAACACTGCTGAGTTTATGATTTAGCTCTCCAGTTATTGTTCTTTGGTCATAATTCTCCAGTTTTCTTCCACAATTATTTGGTGGTAATTGCTGGGAAAATATTTTTTTTCCATGTTAAGCACTGCTGATCCATGCTAAGCTTAGTAGAGTGTCACAAGGGACAGATTCAGAGGCTATTGGATGTGGTTCGTTTTTACTTAAACCAGCTGAGCTTCTGAGGGATGAAGGTTGTGTGATTTCATGTTCAGATTTTAAGAGATTTGCCTTCCTCTCTTACTACTCCCATCTATTTATTACCTGTTCTTATAATTGTATCTGGCACTTGATAGAGATAGAAAAGATGAGTGGCCAGATGTTGTAGTCTCCCTCATGCCTTGCTGGGGACTCATTTTCTTGCCAGCCTGCCTGGCACTCATTTTACACAACAAAAATTGACCACACCGCAGACAGCGTGGTGGGAATCTGGCCTCTGAGGTCTTGTACGCTAGTAGGGTGATGCAGGAAAGTACAAAACTCCAGCAATAGCCTTTGCAGGTAGTGAGACCTTTGGGTACACAGTGACTCTTTCATGGGGTGAGTTTGTCCCTGTCAGCAGCCATGCCCACCAGAGAGGTCTCTCTGGGGTAAGCATTTACTTGTCTTGCCCCTCTTTGCTTGTTCCCTCTGTCTGGGAACATGACTTCCTGTGTAGCCTGGTGGGACTTGGTGAGAAGATTGAGATGCAGTTTTTATGGGCACAGTTGAGGGACAGGGCTGCTGAGCTGCCCCTTTAGGCTTGGATGGTGGTTGGACAGCTGAAAGCTCCATCTTGAAGGCTCCTGCCTTAAAAGTGCTGCCATTAACTAGCACGGCCTTGTGTTGTGGTTGTGCCTGTGCACTCATCAGCATTATGGTCCCTGTACCCCAGTTTTTACCCCAGGTGCTGAGCGCACTCAGGTTACCACTTTATTCTCACAAGTTGGTAGGTCATGGGACATGTTTTCTCACACTTTTCTAGCCTGTGTTTGCACCTGTTGGAAGATCTGAATCGTGATACAGCATTTGGGGAAGTGCTTTTTGCAGAGCAGAAGTTATTTTCCTAGCAGTGGAATATTTTGCTTGACTGAGGCAGTCTTTGGTCTTTTGTTCTGGGTTGTTAAGAGTTGCACAGGCAGTCTCCAGCAGATTGGTAGCCAGAACCTTTTGTAAGAAATCTTTAAAGGCCAACTCACTTTGGCTACCTGAAGGTCTGAAGACTCCTTGTTTATAAATTAGATGATTTTCTGGGAAGTGGATTCCCATTTTAAGTTGCATTTGAGCATCCACCTTGCAAATCCATTTAAGCAGCTTGAATTATTTGGCATAGCAGCAGAACCCCAAAGTGTAAGTTAGCTTTCCCAAGGAAGATTTTCACTCATGCAAATTTGGGGGTTGAATACTGCCAGTGAAAAAGCAGAACAAAGAAGGAACTCAACCACCGAAACAGGGATTCCACATTCCACCTGGTCGGCTTGCTTTTTCAGCCTGTGAATGAACCACTGAATGAATGCACAGAAACACTTCCATACATGTAGCCACCTATTGTATAATGAATACGCTATAATTCATTTAGAAAAATGAAAATACTGGAGGGCCTCAGGCAGCCAATTAAACATTTTTCCCAAGTTCAGATAATGTCTCAAGAAGATCTATTTTTATACCTGCTGACAAATTATGCCTACACTTTTTTTCTTCTTCCTGAATATAATTCTTGGACAGTTAAGCACAGAGTAACTTTCCATTGCTTTGCTCTGATGTTTTACCATTTCATGAGTTAAAATACTGTAATTCAGGAAGAAATGTACCAGCTAGACAGGTAGCCAGGTAGGTGCATTATTCTTCTGCGGTCAGATGCCTCATGAATCACTGCCCTTGTAACACTTTTTAATTAACTTAATATATTTCCTATCAGCAATTCAAAACAAACAACTGTTTCAGAGAGAATTACTGACTTTGTGGACCTCTCACAAACAGCAGATAGGCATGTGGGAGAAGAAAGAGTTTAGACAAACTACTTCAAGAAGTGTTGTGTCTCTAGGGCTGCCTCTTTCACGGCTCTCTTTCTACCTCCAGCTTCTGCTTATGTAGCGTTACTAATTTACCTTGACAGTTGACACTCGTCATGTTTCCTGCACCGAAATCTGTAGTGACACAGCGACTTAGTGTTTCTGTGTTTGCTGGGAGAGCAAAGGGAATTACGCTGTGCGTTGCTGTCTGACCCTCATTATGTATTGTAACGGTTCTGGCTGGGTGCTGCAAGAAGTGCTCTCTTGCCATCCGCCTGAAATTGGCGTAGTCAAAGCCGCTGACGCATTTTGCAGTGTACAATTTATGCATTTAATTAGGACTTGTGAAAATCTTTTGGGTTCTGTGTCCTGCCTATAAGTGTAGCGGGTAATGTGAGAGGATATACAGCCTCTCGCTTGCCCAGTGTGTGCCAACTTCTTCTGATGTCCCTTGGGTGGGAGAGAGGTTCTGGGTCCATGCTTTGCACACATGGGAGAAGTGGTCCTGCTCGTGGAGGAGCACAGATGGAGAGCTCGTGCGGGAGTCCTGAAGCCAACCCGTGTGACCTGGCAGCTCAGCAACACCACCAATCCTGTCCTACCGCCTTTGTGCTTTGTTTAATAAACAGGGGAAGGGAACCTGCCCTTTTATCTCTTCTCTGGGAACATGGTCCCAGGGCTTAGGCTGGAGGGTAGGGTGAGAAGAGGAATCCCTCTACTTCAAAATCCAGCCTTAATTACTGCCTGTCTCCTGCATGGCTTCCACCCCCGCGGCTGGCATGATCTTCAAACAAGGGCCATGGCTGAAGTCTCTGAAATGAAATCAACATTCATCCCCACCCTTGTGCACGAGAAGCCCTGGTCTGAGCAGCTTCCGTGCTGATGGCAGCCATAGGGTGCATGAGCCAGCAGCCCATCTCTACACTGCTGATGCTGCTGCCTTTGGGAACTCACTGCTCCTAGGCTGGCTTTTTGGTGGAGGCACCACAGAGAAACAGCCACCAACAGTCAGTATTTTTGGTTTAGACCACCCCAGGAGAATCTCCCCCAGCACCAGACACCACTGCACAGAGCCAAGCTGTCAGCAGCTCAGTGGGACGTAGACATGGCACAGCCCTCATCAGCCATCGTTTGTCCCAGGAAAAATTCCATTTATCTTCTCTCTTGCCTGCTCCACCACACAGGGTCTGATCTTACCTGGCACCTGCTTCTCTAGGCAGCTACCAACAGTGTGAAGGTGCCTGAAGGCCACAGCTACCTGGGCGAAGGGTAGAGGAAAGGTGGTGCTGCAAAAAGTGATCATAAACCTTCGTGTTGGCACTGTCTCTGACTCAGGAAAACCCTGAGCTGCAAACTCCCGTTACAGGATAATGAGGTGTTTTATGCCCAAATATCTCTGTATGTCTTCTCTTAAGTCATACTAGTCTGTCCTTTGGCCCATCTGATGGAGTTCTGGGCTAGATGAACATTCACTTTCCATCGTGGCTTGGCAAGGTGTAACAGTCTGCTCTTCACCTGGCATTTCCTGGGAAAACAAAAACAGCTAAAGAGCTCACTGCTGACATGAAGTATTTCAAAAGGTATTTTAAAAAAAATAATTAAAAAGTTAA
>WTSP01010648.1:0-18789 GCA_025331215.1 Actenoides lindsayi | reverse complement strand
GGCGAGAGCGGTACCAGCTTGAGGGGGGGGGTGGGGGGGGGGGGCGGCACAGGCCACCATCTTTGGGGAAGCCTGCGGCCCAGCTGGAGAGGTTCTGGTGCTGTGCTTCAGATCAACCAGCCCGCCGTGTCGTTGAGGCTCTACTGGGATCCGCTCTGGAGGGGGGCGGTGAAGGGGGTGGCTGCAGCAGCGATCCCCTGCAGCACAAAGAGGGTGTGCAGGTGCTGAGGATGTTGACAGCGAACGTTTTGTGCGCTGGTGGTGCTACTGCTGTCCTTCCATCTTGCTTCCCCTTGGTAGCTCTGACTCTTAACCTCAGCCAAGTTTCCAATACAGGTGCCTTGTTCTCTAAGAGCCAGGCAGCCCCTTAGCACCGCTGCTGTTCCCAGGAGGGAAGTGTACAAAGTTATCTTCGTAGGCAAAAGAGCCTTTGGCAATAAAGCACGGTCTGCCGAGTGGAAGCAGCCGGCACCAGAAAGCAGACAGAATTGCCCACTGGGATGCTTCTGTGTGTGTTACCGTGAGGGTGGCGAGGCACTGGAACTGCCTAGAGAAATTGTGGATGCCTCATCACTGGAAGCGTGCATGGTCTGGTTGGACCGCCGAGCCAGCTGACCTAGCGGAAGGTGTCCCTGACCACGGGGACCGGCGGCAGGTTTGGACCAGAAGGGCTTGAAAGTTCCCTTCCCACCCAAAGCGTCCTGTGATTCTACACACTGTAGAGTATGTTTGTCAGTCAAACTTTAAAATACTTCTGGAGAAACGAGGCAGCGCGTTCTGTCACAGAACAGCACCCAATGAGCAGTCAGCTCTGTTCAGGAGGAGGTTGTCAAGAGTAATTCTGCTTAATTTGAGCCGTTCTGGTAACCCCAGGACCAGAAGAAAGTGCTGATAATGGGAGGCCTTCTGTTACCCACAGCACTGATAATAAAATTCTCGTTGCTGCATTTTTCATAGTTTACATCCTGTTATCCACAAAAACCCACTGAGATGTTTCTGAGAATTGTGTGCACATTCAGATTTTTTGGACAGAAAGCTACCTGCTCTTTATAAATGGTGTGGGTTTGATTTTTAAGTTCATCAATAAGTTGAGCAATTTCTTTTCAAGCATTTTTGGATTTGTATCACCCTTAAGAACACCCCTTTTAGTTTAGTATCTCAGAATCTCCCTGCTTACCCTGGACTGTGTGACTAGGGTAACACACGTGGATTAAATTTAACATTTTTAAAGCTATGAGAATAACTGTCTCCTTAGTAAATGGTTTATTCTAGAGGCTGTGTTTCCCCCAGAGGAGTATGAATATGTTGATGGGGAACAGGTGAGCATGCATTCTGTTTGTAACTTGTTCAAAAAGTATTCCTGATTCCATTGATTGGATTCAAGTCTCTGAACTAATGTTGCAATGGAGCTGAGGTCTGGCCGTTTTAGTGGGAACATGAGGAAACTAAACATTACCCAAAAAAAAGCCTGAATTGCTTTCCTCTTAGCTTTAAAAAAGTGTGGACTATCTGTGCTTTATCTCTGTAGGAGAGAACATAGCCAAATACTCATCTGAGAGGAAGAATCATTGAAGGTGAAAGATCAGCAAAAGATGTTGGCTGGTTGCACTTGAACACTGAATATAGGCTCTGTGACTTTGTATTACTGTGAGGAATAAATATTGGCAGATACCCTCTGAAACAGAGAACAGTTTCATCTCTTTCCAAATATTTTTCCACGCAGCTGATGTACTTTTAACGTAGTTCTGCTTGAACTTCAGGCAGCTATCTGTGTCTGTAGCCTTGTGTAGGCTTCCATTTCTGCTAAAGTAGATTTGCCCTCAGATTCTGCAATTTCAAAGTGGTGTAGAGGTCCACTTCTGATTCTCCCATTTTCTAAGCATCTAGATTTTTTTAGCCATGTGGAGCTCTTGATGTTTAGGATGCAATCTCTGTTACCACAAAGAGGTTTCTGCGGTTGTTTTTCAAACAACCCCAGAAGGCTAGCTTAAGAATAACAGGGGAGAAGGGTACTGCTAGAAGTGCCTTCTGCTCTCAGCTTCTGGCCCAGTAGCACTGGCCAGTTGGTGCCTACTGGTCTCTAGTCTTCTTCAGGTCTCTAGAAGAAGGCAGCTTCAGGTCTCCACTTCTTTCTGAAAATGTCCAGGAGAAGCATCCAGGATATTAACTGAACATTGTTTGACTTGGTGATGGAGGGTTTTGTTCGACTTCTCGGAAGCAAAAGTTAAGCTGAGGAAATTGTTGGGAAGCAGTTAAAGTGGATGAATTGCTGATCCCTTCTGGGAGTAGGGCAAGCTTCTTTCTCAGAAAAATTTCCCCCAGTCTACTTGGGATTTTCACTTGTGGAGGGTGGGAGTGGTGATGTTGGCAGTGGCAGACAGAGTTGACATGTTAGGAGATCTATGCAAGTAGAGTCAAGTCATTTTAAGAGTTTTGTGTGTTTTATCCACGAGTAAAGAAGGAGCTGAAATCTGGCAGAAACTGCTCTTCTAAGGGCATTCTGGCATAGCTCTTGGTAGGCTTGAACTTCTCCAGCTGCTTTTTGAACTTCCATAAGCTTGCAGCATCCGCAGCACGCTAATAAAAAAGGAATTCCATAGATTGCAGTCTGTTTTATGAAGAATTTTCTCTTTGACTTGTGAACATGACGTGCAGCCTTGGATTGGTGTCTCCTTATGTTGGAAGAAAATGTCGTTCGTTATTCCCTGGTTGGTTTTGTCATGATTCTGTAGACCTCTGCCATGTCCTTCCCTCAGTTCTTGTTCTTCCGTTACGCAGAAACCCAACTATGGTAATCGTTGCTTGTGTGGAAGCCACTCTGGCTTTGGTGTGAACTTGCTCTGCAATTACAAGTACAAAGCACCAGTAATTTTGCCTTCAGGTAGTGTTGTGGAATGCACTGTGGACTTGCACAGTTGAATGGTAATATTATTTGACTGTTTTGGTTTTGTTTTGTCTGTTTGTTTAGTTGTTTGTTGTTGTTTCCTAACAACTTCTGATACCCAGTCTGAGTTGTTCGGTGTTGGTGAGTACAAAGTAGATGCTTTTATCAGATGAAACCCTAACGCCTCATTCCTGAGTGGTATGTAATTCAGATTCTGTTGTATATACGAACGTGTGTAAAAGGCTCATGTGACTATAAGTATGAAATTTAGCACCTCTCTTTAACCCCATAAAAGCCTGCAGCTTTTGCCTTTACTGGCACACTAACAGTCGTTTCAGAGAGTTTTGAAAATGCTTGACCACCTTAAAGGATAATTACTGGCTAAATAGCAAACTGAGAATTTTTCTCTGTAGGAGAGAAAATGGATCTGCCCTCTGCCTACTGGGCGGTTTGGGTTGTTTTAAGTATTGCAAATTCTCTTTATTTTGCTGTTTGATCATACAGCGTCAAAACTTCTTTGTGTATGTGTGTGAATGTTTCAGGAAATGTTTCAAAGAACATCAGAAGATTTTTTTCCAAAGATGGAGAGTTCAGTTGAAGAGATGGATACTTCTGACACTCAGTGGGGCTGGTTTTATTTGGCCGAGTGTGGTAAATGGCATATGTTTCAGGTAAAGAGGTATTTAAGAATAAATTATTTATAATATTTAAAAATATGTATTTATAAAGCTATATTAACTGTCTTAGATTCTATACAGCAAACTACCTATTCCGGAATTTGTTGAATGTGTTTTTTCATTTATTTTGAAGACTGATTCAAACAGTCATTGCTCTGTTAGCAGTGAAGATATTGAGAGGAGCTTCCGATCAAACCCACACGGTTCTCTTTCTTTTACTACTGCAAAATTCAACTACACACTGGACTTTTCAGGTATGTATCTTTTCACAGAGTAAATAATCGAAGGCGCCAGATACACCAGTTAATCTGTTCATTCAGCAACTTACTGTCCTCATATCTAGTGCAAAAGCTTGTGATTGGAAATGTCTTCTTTACTGGGAGGCACATAGGGGTTTTTAATAGCAGCTGCCCTGTTACATTTTCTAGTGTAGTTTATTAATAAAGTAGTGTGTCTTGTTTAGTGTCACTCCATCAAGTAGCATGCATCTAAGGGACTGGGAGGTTTGAACCTTTTTTCTTTAACACTCAACTCCTTGTAAGCCTGAAAAACCTCTTCCATTCGGAGTCTGTATAAGAAACACTGATATGAAGGAAGTTTTCTGCAAAATACTGGCATCGGAGGGATTTAATCAGGGAGCTGAAGCCAATTCTGTTGTCAGAATAACAGGAAGATTGGCAAAAGGGTTTTCTAGTAGATTGTAAAGATTTCATTTATGCCATGCTTGTAAATCACAGGATTCTAATATATGTAGCTATGTATAAATTAATCTGTCCTTTATTCAAAGGCGTGTTCTGACTTTTTTTCTTTGTTTGTTTAGCTTTTCCATTCATAGATTATTTATTTTCTGATTAAGTGATGAAACAGCTATATGCTTAAATAGAAGCCTCTTCAAAATCAAAGCAAATAATAGTATTTCAAATACAGAAAGTGGGGACTGGGTAAAACAGTGATGCCCTGGAAGTAGTATGTAACGACACAAGGAGTTTTATGTTTACTTGCTTTGAGATGTCTGTTAAAAAAAACCAACTTTTTTTTGCATCCGGAATAAAACCACGAAATGCAAATGCTAAAGAACGATTTTTATGTAACTATTTGTATATCATGATGTCTTGTATTAAGGGTAGTAGTAATATGATCTGTTATCCCAGTTGGACTGTAGTGAGTGAAATTTTTGCCAGTGATTTGAGCAGGGCTGAAAGTTAGATGGGTACTTCAACAACAAACATTCTGTTTGTGTAATACTGGCACATTTTGCCGACTCATAAATGACAGTGATTCTGAGGCCACTGTTTAGAAACATTTATTGAACATGCTGATTTGCTAACTGTTGAAATAGGACTTCCTGTCATGCAACTTGCCTGTAGTAATGTTATTTTTAAATATGACACTTAAATGTTTCCTATGCTGTAGATGAATTCCAAAATCTTTAATCCTAACTCTTGTTTTATGCTCAGTTATGAAACAAACCAACCTAACTACACTTAAGCAACGTCCAATAAAGAGAGCTCCCTTTTCTCTCAGTGCTTTCAGGTAAGGGAAGAGTCCTTATTTTTATTTTCTTCCTAATTCTTCCAAGGAAAATGAAGCAAAAATATGTTTCATATTTATTGTTTATGTTTATTTATTTTTTGCATCAAACAGTTTGAGAAGTGATCCAAGGTGGGAGAGCTAGCCAAGAGAAGAAGGAAGACAAAAATAGTAACAAAATAATTTTTAGGTTGTTTTGGGTTTTTTTTTCTCAGAAAATAAGGAACTTCTAGTGGGAGAGACATACTGAATACTGATATCCTTTGTCAAGGCTCTTAAAAGCTGTGCCTCACTTTAGCCATGGGAGTCCCTTGCTGTAAATACCTGTTGAATCAGAATTGCTGTGGAGAAACAGCAGCAAAAAATATTTTGTTCTATTTTAGTAATGAGTTCATAAAACATGTAGAAGTAGTATTGTAACAGCAGAAAAGATTGAGTTCTGTTTTCTTGCCTGTATGTTTTAATTGTTTACTCTAAAATGATTTGAAATTACAAAAAATTACATCATAAAAATCAGGTTGTTTTATGGGTCTAATTGCTTTAGATTGAATAAGTTTCTTACCATTTTATAAGTCATTAGATGTAAAGCTGTGCTGATGTAAATCTGACACTTGCTAATCAATAAACTGATCTATGCAGTTACATTACCACAAGTAAACTTGACTATATGGAGTGTGATGTGGTTTTTATTCCCACCAAATAGTTTACTAGGAATAATTTTAGTTCTGACTTGTAGTCTGGTTATACTTTCAAAAATAAATTTGGGATGTGCATTAAGAAATGTATTAGCAATCTTTTTACACTGACATTCCAGAAGGCTCTTTTTTTGGCGTGTCAGTTGTTGGTTTTTTTTTTAATGGCTATTTCCTGAAGAGAGCATGCAATAATGTGGCAATTCACTAATTCAATTTATTTTTTTTTTAATTTTGTTTCTTGAATAATTGTACGTAGTACTCTCTTTCCATGTGATTGCACCGTTCTTTGCTTTAAGGAGATTTCTTCTTTTAGCCCTGATATTAAGGCTTAAAAGCTGCTGTGTGTGATGTATTTGCTTAAAAAACTCTGGAATTGTTTGGGTTTGTGGTTTTGGTTTGGTTTTTGTTTGTTTGTTTTGTTGGCGTTTGTTTGGTTTGGTTTGGGGTTTTTTTGTTTGCTTTTTTTTGTTTGGTTTTTGTTTTTTAAATCAACTGTAATTTTCAAGTGTATATTTCTAATAAGATGCTTTTAAATACTTCAGATAAGGGCTCAGTTTTCCAGAGGCTTAGGCTAGTTGCAATTTCCTGATAGTTTGAAATGTTCAGGATATAGCTGCACTCTCGCATTTCTGAATCAGTGTTGCTCTCCAAAGGCTGCAGACCTTTCTCACCCTCTCTTCTGATTTATTGTCCTATCTTCTGTTGGCTAGATGGTTTATTAAAACTGTTCATTACTATGGTTTATTTATAATAAGCTAAGCCAGAATTGTAATACCAACTAAGATGTCTTGCCTTTGACCTTACCTGCTGACAACAACCTTTGTTTGAATTAAAACCCTAAATAC
Organism: Actenoides lindsayi; assembly: GCA_025331215.1. NCBI lineage: Eukaryota > Metazoa > Chordata > Aves > Coraciiformes > Alcedinidae > Actenoides > Actenoides lindsayi. The sequence continues at coordinate 12,158 of WTSP01010648.1, read as the reverse complement.
TTTTGTGTAAGCTTTATGTTTTTTAGGATTTTTTTGGTATGGTTTGGAGCGGGAGTTTGACAGGAAGAAAATACCTCATGTCTTTGATATGATGTGTTTATGTTCTTTTGTTTGAAGTTTCATCTGTGAAAATGAGGCTATCCCTATGCCCTCACACTGGGAGAATGTAAATACTGACGAGCCGTATCAGGTAAGAGTTGGTATGCAAGTTGGGCAGAAACGTGATCATGAAATAATGCATCAAATTTAAATCATACTAACCTCTCTTTTTCCAGCTTATTCCCTTGCAAAAGAAAACAAATGAATATAATGAAGTTTCTAGTCTCTTTGGAAAAACAATGGATAGCCACCGAATTAAAAGAATTAAAAGAATACAAAATCTAGACTTGTGGGAGTTTTTTTGCAGGTGAGATTATTTTTAAACCCAACAGTTTTAGGATTGTTAACAGAGCAAGTCTTGAAGGCATGCAGCAGAAATACGTTTAATTGCTTTTATTATTAATAAAAATACATGTGAGCTTTTTAAAAAAATTTCTTACTTGTTATTCCTTTGTAGTCAGATTTCCATTTTCTAAATTCTGCAGCTTCTGTAGGTGCACAAATGTAGTATTTTTAGAAATGCAGTAGATGCAGCACAGGTAAGATTGATGCATTAAAGGTGTTCAGGATATCCACGTAGTAGAAGCCCATCATACTTACAGTGAAGCTTACTTACAGTAAGGAGAAAAAAAAAACCAGCTTTTTATAAAATAGTTCCAGGCTTCTATTATTTTAATCCTTAGAGAAAAAAGCAAATGGTTATTTGTTGCTTAACTTCTCAACTTTATGAAACCTAAGACAGATTTGAGTGCCAAAATAGCACATATTCATGTAATTTCTTTAAGTTTAATGTGCTACAAAAGCTTTTTATAAGTTTTCTGCTTCTCCCTCTTTGTATTGTGCTGGTCTGAAAGAAGTAGGAAGTGCTGAGTTCTGTTTCCTCTTGTTTCATAATATTAAGCAGTTGTACTTGACAAAAGTTACTTGTGTATTCTCTAAGAAGGAGTGTGTATCAGTATCACTTTTGAAGATGTTACTGCACTATTAAACCAACTGAACTAAGTTAAATAGTGAGGGAATAACTAAGCAGATGTGTATTAAAAATTTGCATAAGATCTATGATTTGTTTGAAAGATACATAATTCATTGCTAATTTCAAGCTGTATCATGAATATGCATAAGGAAATTAATTTAAGCTCTTGATTAACAGAATTAGCCTTCTTTTAATTGCAAATATATTCGCTTATAATTGCCTGTTTTAAGGCTTATTTGCTTTGCCTTGTGTTTCAACATCTACTTTTCTACAAATAAGTTTCTATTGTATTTATACCATCTTAATACCAATCATAATTTTTGAGAATAGGAATTGCAATCAGACTTCAAAGTAAATGTCCTTTGTGTCTCCAGGGTAGATGGCAGAGGGGGACAGGGGAAGACCTCTTTTGCTTAACTTAGGAACTGATGTCATTTGGAGAGTGTACTAGTTCTCCTGACTGGTCAGTGAGTAGGATTCATGGTTTAAGAACTCTGAATCTATGGATGCTGTGCTAGAATATTCTGAAAGTATGAAACTGAGCATGGGAATTAGAATTTCCTAAGTCAGAAATACTACAGTATTGCCATGTAACTAGCTGTGAACCAAGATGCATTTTAATACCTGTATGGTTTGAAAGTATATGGGGAAAAGACATTCAAGTTTTAAAATTCTTTTCCTGTATCAAAAAACCACAAGTAACAAGATTGCTAGAATAAATACATGCAGTCAAGGCTTAGCTGCCTTTCTGCTGAGGGTAAAACACAGCTTTGGAGTAAATGGGCTTACACATGCTGGTGAAGAAATTATTGCCTGGTAGTATATTGCAAAGAAGTAGGTATTTCAGCATTTCAAATTTACCAAAAATTCTTTTGGTGTGCCATGTGGTGAAAGTGCAAGTATCAGAAGATGAAGTCTAGCCTGTTTTGGTTTATGCATCTCAGTTTGGAGTTGCAGAGGAATACAGCAAAACAGCAAACTTGGTGTTTGGTCAGTGAGATCGCTGTCCCTCTTTAGAAACAGCTGATGTGCTTGCCTATGTACAAGGAGCATGTCTCTAGGTATTTAGTTTTGCTTTAGGTTTCTCATTTGAGTGGCCTGGCTGTGTGAGAGCCTTCTGAGTGGTGGAGCAACTTAGTTTTGTTTTACTGGATTAGGTCCTCACTGCCGGTGAAAAATGCTAAGATAATAACAGAATCACAGAATGGTAGGGGTTGGAAAGGACCTCTGGGGATCACTGAGATCAACACCCCCTCTGCCAACACAGGACCACTTAGAGCATGCCACACAGGAACATATCCAGGCAGGTCTTGAAAGTCTCTAGAGAAGGAGACTCCGCAACCTTTCTGGGCAGCCGGTTCCAGTGCTCTGTCGCTCTCACGGGGAGGAAGTTTTTCCTCATATTGAGGTGCTTCCATTGTCACTCATCCTATCACAGGGCACCACTGAAAAGAGACTGGCCCCTTCTACTTGACACCCATCCTTCAGATATTTGTAAACATTAACAAGATCCCCTCTCAGTCTTCTCTTCTCCAGACAGAACAGCCCTAGGTTTCTCAGCTTTGCCTCATAAAAGAGATGTTCCAGTCCCTTAATCATCTTTGTAGCTCTCCGTTGGCCTCTCTCTAGTATTTCCCTGTCCCTCTTGAACTGGGGAGCCCAGAACTGGACACAGGACTCCAGATGTGATCTCACTAGTGCAGAGTAGAGAGGGAGGAGAACCTCCCTCTACCTGCTGACCACACTCTTCTTTATGCACCCCAGGAGACCATTGGCCTTCCTTGCCAGAGGGATGATTAAGTTAGGTGATTTTTAGAATAGATGAACTCCTCGAGTTTTTCTCCAAATCAACAAAAAAGTCTTGCTGTGGCACTACAGCATTCTGCAGAACCATCTTCCCAGTAAATTCCACTACTTATGAGGAATAATTGCTACTTAAACTTTTGTGGTTTTGAGAAAGTGTTTTGTTAAGGTCAGTGATTAGATTTCAGCATTGCTTCAGTTATTATTTGCATCACTGTAGTGATGGAAAAACATTTGCCTGTTACAATAGTTCCCATATTAATTATTATTTTTAATTGGTTTTATTAAATCCACTCTGGGAATAGTGAAGGACTGTTATAGAGCATTTTTGGACAGTTGATTATTCACCTTTTGCATAAATTTACTCTGTTCCCCTATTTTGTAAGTTACTCTAGGCTACCTTCTATGCATTGTCAGAGACCAACGACCAACAGTAGATGGCTGCTGATGGAAAAATTTCAAATATTTAGCCTTACTAGCCCTTAGATGTTGCCTCACACAGGTAGTTTTCTCAAAATGCAGGAAATCTTCTGGGTTTTGTTGACTCGCTAGTAGAGTGGAACTTGAATGCCTGGAATCTCTCTGCCTCTGACACAAAATGTCACAAATGAGATTACTACCTCCCAGCTGGCCTTGAGATTCTACTGACATTCTTCTGATTTGGGAAAAAAATACACATAAAAGAACTAAGTTGCCAAGGCATATGTATTTAAGTTAGCAGTAAATGCAGGAGAAAAGAAAAAAGAGCTGAACAAAACCCAGAATATATCTTTCAAGTGAAGTGCTGCAAGTTTTTTTAACTTCTGTGACATGTACTTATTTATAAATAAAGCATAATTGCAATGTAATGCCATCAATGTGATAAAGAATGTTTGCTCACCTGTCTCTTTCCCTGGACCTGGTTGATAGGCCTTCCTCAGACTACATCTAAACTGTAGGCCTTCAGAACACTCCCCAGATTCAAGCATGTGCTGCAGTTATAAGCAAATTGCTAATTTGCCATGCTTAAGTATGTCATATGTTGCTTTTATAGGAAAAAACCAATCATGTACATAAACAAGAACAAAGCTGTGATGCACTCTGTCTTGTTTTTTGTCTGGATGGTCAAGGGATCATTAACTGTGAACAACTCAGTGATGTAGACATAGCTCCAGAGTCCATTTCTTCATGGATCTGAGGAAAAAAACAGCTGACAGAAAGTCATTTAAAGATTGATGGAAGATATATCTGCATGTGTGCCTTCTGCCCATGAGACTGTACTATAGGTTCACCTGTAGTATGAGGTTTTTTCAGATTCTAGAATGATGTTACCCTGTCAATGTATGACTTGCCTGTTTTAGAAAGTATGTGAACCATAAATTCAGAAAACCATTATGAAATTACTATGTTGTAGTAATTTTACCTGGAAATATAGGTAATTTTACTGGTTTTGCTGGTGTACCTGGGTAATTACACTTTACAATCCACTAACTTTCTCTCTCACATCATGCTATTTAAGTAAATGAAGGAAACAAAATAGGGGAAAAATGGCTTTCTCTTAAAAATGTATCTGTGGAAAATGACCACACTGAAACTAATGCCAAATTAACAGTGTTGCTAAAATTGGTATAAAAGACCTTTTTTCCCAATCTTGGATTAGTCCACAGTATCCAGAAGTGTGTGATTTCTAAACATGTACTTGAAGAATTCTGATCTGTTTAAAAACTAGAATCATCTAGACACTTGTGAAAGTGGAATGTATGCTGCGTTTTAGATCTGTCCCCTCTGATGTGTTTCCCGAGTAGTAACTTGATTTGATTGTACAGATGTTTGTAATGCTGTGTCGTGTTGTCTCTGTAGGAAAAAAGCTCAGCTAAAGAAGAAAAGAGGTGTCCCAACTATTAATGAACAGATGTTGTTTCATGGTACCAGTAATGAATTCGTAGAAGCAATATGTATTCATAACTTTGACTGGAGAATAAACGGGATGCATGCTGCTGTGTATGGAAAAGGTAAGTAGTTTTGTAACATACATTTGGTAATCTTAACAGTTCAACCTCAAGTGTTCCCTATAGTAGTCCCTTGTGATGTACTCCCTGTGTTTGTCCAAGACCTGTTTAATACAGTTCTCTGCCTTTACATCAAGTGTAATTAAGGAAGTTAGGATGCGGTGTGGAATACAATTGTCACAACTGTCCAGTAAGACCAGGAAGTGTGGAGAAGGGATGCCCAGCAAAGCAGTGCTGGTCTCAAGACCATCTCCATACTAAAACATTCCCACTAAAAACATTTGATTATGTTGCTATAATCTAATGATAAATAGAAAAAAAAAAAAACCAGATTCCTAATGAACATAAAAGAGCAGACATCATTCATCATCCTGACACCTATATTCATGCTCTAACAGTTAAGCTGTCATGATAAGAATATAATCAGATTATTTATTTATTTATTTTAATTTGAAAGGGACCTATTTCGCAAGAGATGCATCCTATTCCAGTCGTTTCTGCAAAGAGGACATGAAGCATGGAAATACTTTTCAAATCCACGGTGTGAATCTGCAGCCTCATCTGCACAGACCAGATAAAGTCATGTTTCTTGCTCGTGTATTAACTGGTGACTATATCAATGGTGATTCAAAATACATGAGGCCTCCGTCAAAGGATGGGAGTTTTGTGAACTTGTATGACAGCTGTGTAGATAACACCTGGAACCCAAAGATCTTTGTTATCTTTGATGCCAACCAAATCTACCCTGAGTACTTAATAGAATTTTGTTAAGTTTGAAAGGAGCCGAACTGAATATTGTTTGTGTCTTTTTGATACTTAACCTTTCTTTTATAAAAACGATATGAAACCGTGACGTGTGAAAGGAGAGAGGTGAAAGAAAAGCCAGCGTGTGCTTATGAAGGAGGGAAGCTGTTAAACACCTGAGATTGTTTAACTTTTTTTAAATCTGTAAACTTTACTAATGCATTTTTCAAATGTAGAGACTGTTGCAAATTTTGAATTGCTTAGTGAGCCTTAAATACATTGAGCAGTGGGAAGTTTTCAAAAGCAAGATTTACGTTCTGATGTTTTAAAATGTATTACAAGTATGTGGTACAACTGTGGCTGTAATATAGAATACAACATGATGAAGCTAATCTTTTATAAAGATTGTCTGGAGAAGATAAAAATAGGGAAAACAAACAAAAACAACCACAAACATCAAAACCAAAAGAAACCCAGGGGACTTGACTGCATACTTGTGTATGTCTGTGTTGTGTAGTACATTGTTTATTGTAGCTTAATCCCAGCCAGCAACTAAACACCACACAGCCACTCACTCACTCTTTCTCTCTTCCCCGTGGTTGAGGCAGGAGAGTTGAAAAAACCAAACTCTTGGCTTGAGATAAAAATGGTTTAAAAACTAAAATAAAATATCATCACAGTAATAATAAAGTATAATAGTTGCAATGAAAAGGAGTATAACGAAAAGAGAGACACATAGAATCATTTTGGTTGGAAAAGACTTTTAAGATCATCGAGTCCAGTTGTTAACCCAGTATTGCCAGGTCACCACTAGACCATGTTGCCAGGGGCCATGTGTACTCATTCTTTAAGTACCTTCAGGGATGATGCCTCTACCACTTCCCTGGGAAGTCTGTTGCCATGCTTTACAACACTTATTCTGCAGGAATTTTTCCTAATATCTGACCTAAACCTTGCCTGGCACAACTTGGGATCTCTTTCCTCTTGTCATGTTCCTTATTACTTCAGAGAAGAGAGTGAGCCCCACCATGCTGCAACCTCCTTTCAGGTAGCTGTGGACAGCAATAAGGTCTCCCCAGAGCCTCATTTTCCCCAGACAAAAATAATTGCAGGTCCCTCAACCACTCCTCAAAAGACTTGTTCTTTAGACCCCTCACCAGCTTTGTTACCCTTTTTGGACAGACTCCAGCACCTCACCGTGAGGGGCCCAAAACTGAATGCACTGTTCAAGGTGAAATAGAACCCAAGAGAAAGACAAGTGCTGCATAATACAGTTGCTCACCCCCCGTTGATCAATGTCAAAGCAGCAACACACACCCTCCTAACCAACTCCTCCAGTATACTGAGTGTGATGTTCTGTGGTATTGAACAATCCTTTGACTAGTTTAGGTCAGCTGTCCTGGCTGTGCTCCCCTGCAGCTTCTTGTGCTCCTGCACACTAGGAAAACGTGGCAAGTTGGATAGTCCTTGATTGCTTAGTAACAACTAAAAACACCAGTATATTATCAGCCTTTGTCGCATACTGAATCCAAAACAAAGCACTATTCTAGCTGCTAAGAAGAAAAGAAAAGAAGCTCTGTTCCAGCCAAAACCAGGACAACATTGCTTTGTTTTTAGAGGTCTCTTAGTTTGGATTCTAAACCTACCCAAAAAAAAAAATCCATCTGGAGAAAACTGATGAAGGAACTATAAAGTCTACCAAAGCTGTAATGTTTAACTTTCAGTAAATTTTACTGAAAGCTGCAATCATTTACTTGGAAAGATTTCATCATATACTTGTGAGATTACAGAACTCTTGCCCTAGGATCTGAGCTTCAGAAATGGTGCCCATAAGCTCTCGTGATTGCTGATTGTTTGGTATGTAGCTGTTGAACTCAGTATTGAAATACCAGCAGTGCCATAGACCTACCGAAGTTCTTATTCTGTAGACATTTTGTCCTCTTGTATGCATGTGCATGTGTATTCCTGCAGCTGTGCTGCTGTGATTCTTGCCTGGTCTGGGTTTAAGAAGCGTTCAGTGCTCGTGTACTTGCTATTTTGGAAGACAGTGTTTATATTAACTTTACTGGAAATAATACAGTTAAACTAAAAATGAACATTTCAAAAGATGCCATCCTTTCATTTTTAAGCACTTTTAACAGGAAGCTTTCAATAACACTTGTGTTGATCAGACTTTCATAACTGGTATAGCTATGACAGGAAAAAGTGTTTTTCACACGTAGAAAGAGCAACAGAGACATTATTTGGGTAAAGAGCATACTTGAGTACCTAAATACACAAGGAGCCTGAAGAAGGGGCTGCTACAGTGAAATGCACTGAAATGTTAAACAGTTTGCTACAAAATAGTGTCTCTAGTGTTTTCCTTTGTTTAAGGACCTAAGAAGCACTAAGAGACAGCAACACAAGGTCTAAGTTGAAGCCCTACAGCCTGCTGCTTTGGCTGTGACCAGTAACAAATACTTACAGGAGTAGTATATGGAATGGCAGATAAAGAATGATCTGTGTTGGTCTGTCCTGGAATTGTTAATGGACTTTTTGGATCAAAAGCTATGTTTAAAATCTATTGTATTTAAAAGTGATGGTAGCTGGCATGACCAAATCTGCTCAAAATCACATTAAGCCTATGGAACTGGAAGCAAAATATGACTACATATCTGGCATTGTAACTAAAGGTGCAAGTATCTCTTCCTTCTCCTTAGTGCTGTTATCATTGCCTGTCAGTGGATCTTGCACAAGTTGGGTGTCTGTTTGTATTTATAATTTCATGCCAGCTTCACCTTTTGCTTTTGTTCCTAAGCAGTTTAGGGCTAAGATTCTTTTTCCTTTATTTTAGCGCAGCAGGAAGTATGATGTGTGATCCCAGTTGGGAACTCTAGGTTCTACTGTTGTAAGTGATTTGTGTTTGGTTCTAGCTGTGCAAAAGGCACATTGTTACCCACGTTGTATAAAATATTTAATAGCAAATCATGCAGGGAATTGGTGTATTACTGATTCCTTTTTATTCTTAGGCAGTATTCTACCGAACATGCCTTTTATGAAAGCAGCAGATGCATGTGCTGTTGTTCCTTTGATTTGGTCTTTTATTTCTTCTGAAGTCTGAACTGACATTTTTAGTTAAGAAGAATTAGTGTCTCATGGACACGAAACACTGATCTTAGTGAATTTTCCAATTGTTTGTGTGATGGTGTCTTCTTTAGTACTCAACTCACGTTGAATGGCAGAATCTTAATCTTGCAAAATCACCGCGCAACTGTTGCCTCTTCTTTTAATGCACTGTTCTGCTTTTTGTGTCCTTTTTTGTGCTGGTGAATATTGATACCGAAGGGATCTGTAAAGTGGCCATCCTTTTGCTGGCAAGGGGAGAGACGACGTTCTTGCAAGTCAAGTCCAGAACTCTACAAGTAACCAATAGAGGAAATAGCTGGATTTAGTAAAAGGAACAGTGAGAAAGGGAGGAAAATAATTTCTTGTACTGCAGAACATTAAAGAAACAAAAAGGGAAGGAAAGCTGCTATTTCTGTTACTGTTTCATGTAGTGAAACTTATGCTCTGTTTTTATACCTGTGCAAGAAAGCGTGTCGTGCTCCTCTGTGTCTTGATCTAAGGTAAAGCTTTCTTACTAAATTATCCTTGTAGCAGAATGTTTTCACATGGATGCAGCACTTTAGTAAGGGCTGGTCTTCCTCCTATATCATACTGGCTTCCTGTGCCAGCTTTGGTTTTTAGAATGTGTGTGTACTCAGCAATTGCTGAACACCTTTCATCCAAAGCAGTTTGGGAGGCTGCCTGTCTTCATTCTAGTTCATTTACAGGGGCAGTTTGTCCATGTTCTTGGTTTAATGTTAAAATCTGAAGAAACAAAAGGATGCAGCTTTATTTTGTAACAGATGTCCCAATACCCTCATATCCAAGCTGTGTGTGAGATACATAATGTACCAGCTGGACTCAGTGACATAAATTTCAGGAGTGCCTTGGATGGCAGTTCAGATGTTGGTTTGAGGACAACTCCAATCCTTTCTAAACCATTATCAGCACACAAGATCATAGCAGGAAGGCTAAAGTGAGTTTGTGCAGTCTACGTATGTAGAGATTGCCTTCAGGAAGAGGCTTCATCTGTAGCTGGTGTACTTCTCAGTGGCCTTTACAGACTGTGCATGTGATGAGCATGTCAGTCTTAAAATTCCTTTGACCTGTATGTCCACCAGTGAACTATGATTATTACTGTCCAAAACATCAGGCTCCCAGACACACTGTAAGTCTGCTCCAGTATAGCCATATACTCTTAACAAGTCAACAAAAAATTGTGGGGGCTGGCAGATGGAATACTTTATAATGGGTTTGCTTCTCCTGTGCTTCCCTTGCTTTACTCCACGGACACAAGCCTGTAAAGTTAGTGAGGGAGTTTAGAGGCATAATCTCTGAGCAGCCAAAATAACAATGTGGTTTCTTGGCTGTGCTTTGCTTTTTAACAGAGACAGAAGTCACTCACATTCCTGATGAATTCACTGATTTGATTTCTGTCACAGTAGAAAAATCTATGTCAGCAAGTCACACTAAAGATCAATTTTTTTTTTTTTTTTCCTTCTTCTTGGAAGTGGCACCTGTGAGTTCTTGATATCCTATCAGTTAATGTGAGTGGTGACATTTGTTTCTTGCCCTTGTCTCCACGTTTGTTTTGTCAGCTCTGTGTCTCTGCGTATTTCGTTTTGAGTTTTCCCCTTAGTTTCCAAACTGGCAAGTCCCCAGTCATGTAACCTCACTGGAATAAACTTTCTCACACGCTCACATGCCCTTATCAATTGCTGTGGCTGACCAGGTTTGGTTCTCGTCACTGCCTCCCCTATCATGTCAGTCAGGTTTGTGTCCCCATATGACCTTGTTCATGGCTTCCTCCTTATTGTCCCTGTTGCACTGGAAAAGGTCCTCGACCAGATAGATACCCTTAAGGGAGCGTCACCCTTCTTCCACGGACCCTTACAGAGAATTTTGCCGCATAACACGTCCTGCAATTCTGTTCCCACATTGGTAGGATTTATTTGGAGAGGTGACATTCCATTTCCATGGTAATGAATGCATATGGTAGAATCATTTGCACTGAGTTTTCGTCCTGATGTCTGGACAAGAGACAGCCAAGATGAACACAAATACTGGAGGCTTGCAAGTTCTTTTGAGTGGATCTTGTCATTTTAAAGGGTCCCTTTGAATGTGTGGAGCTAGAAGTGTACTTGGTATATAGCAGAATAAGCAAAAAAAAAAAAAAATGGAGTGTAATGAAGGAAGGGTTATGGGAAAGGGATAAAGAACTGTTAGAAACAACAGTCTTAAGCTATGGGCTCCTCAGCTGTTGACTTTGTTAACTAGAAATGGCATTAATTTCTGTATTTATATTTTGCCTGACTATTGTCTTGGAATGTATTTGAGATGTTTTTGTTTCAGTATTTTCCTTTTTAGAAAAATGTATTTTGAAGTTAGAGAGGGATGAAAGAAGAATAAAAAAGGATACATGTATGAGCATTTGGGGAAGCTGCCTGGTACACGTGCTGAGAGTGAGCCTGTCAGGAGGACAGACAGTGGAAATGACATTACATTTCCTACCTGAAACCAAGAGCAGTTAGATCAATTTCCTATTTCAATCTGCTAGCCAGTAAATGCCAAATTTTACTTCAACGGAATGAAATCAGATTGACACCAAAAGGAACAACTTTGAAATGTTTCTTCTCTTTACTCGGATTCTCCACGGATACAGTATTCTTCCCTTAGACTAATAAAGCAATGTACTATGTAAATGAGTAAGAGGTGGTATCTGATGCACGTCAAGGTTTCATGAACAATAGAAGGCAACATAAGGCCTTAGCCTGCTCACCTTCCTCTTTCTGTTCCCATGCTCTGCGTACATTCATATTGTCACAGATTGAACCACACAAAAGATCTAGCTCTTTGTCAAAAACTATATAATAGTTACTGCTAAGCCCTATCTTCTAGTTGACATATATCTGCATTAGTACTGCCATACAGTAGTGGTCCTATGTCCTGGCTTGAGTGAGAACAGAACTAATTCTGATAAAAGATTTTACTTTTCAGTCCAGTTCTTCTAATTAACCGCACTCTCTGAAGTTAGCATAATGTTTTCACAGACAGTGTCTGCTTCTAGCAGTGATAAGGCTCCATGTTTAGCATTAGCACCAAGGATTGGTATGCAGGGCAAGGTCACTGCTGGATCTTGTCCACCACACTGGGGAGTGCAGAAAGTAAAAGTCTGCAGCACCTGTAGGGACAAGCAGACAGGACAGGTGACCCCAGACTGACCAATGAATGATTCTGTCTGATATACATAATGTTTGGTTTAAAGCTGAGGGATCAGGAGAGGCTTGCCCCTCTCTTTGCTCTCTTGGCCCACTTTGCTGGCTTTGCTTGGGTCTTCTCCTGGTTTCTTCCTCAGAGCATCTGAGGAGGACTCTGTCCATTCTGCCTTCCATCCCAATCTGTGTGTCCCTAAATCTGGTACCAGAATCCAGCTCCTGAACACAGCTCCCATCTGCTGCTGGGCCCAG
>WTSP01010646.1:44394-67676 GCA_025331215.1 Actenoides lindsayi | reverse complement strand
AGCAGAGGTGCTCCAGCCCTCTGAGCATCCTCCTGGCCCTTCTCTGGCCACGTTCCAGCACATCCAGAGCCTTCCTGGGACAGGGGCTCCAGAACTGGATGCAGTGCTCCAGCTGGGGTCTCAGGAGGGTGGAGTAGAGGGGGAGAATCCCCTCCCTCGACCTTCTGGCCACGCTTCTCTTGATGCAGCCCAGGATACGACTGGCCTTCAGTTGAGTGGCTGCAGCCACTGCCCAGGCAGCTCCTCAGGAGACAATGGGGGGTGGCAGGTCCCGGGACATCAATTGGGTTGGCCACCTGCAATGAGACGGGGGGGGCTCTTTCTAATCATGTTCTAATATCCTAAATAAAGTCTCCCTTTTGTACATGCCAGAGTTTTCAGGGATACCCACACAGAAGATGTAAAAAAAAAAAATATATTTTGATTATGTAACTGCATTTAATTTCTGACCAGCTTACTGAAATCTCTCCCTCCCCCACCGCCCTGAGTCCCGCGTTTTGTTGTGTAGTAGCAAACTGCTCCGTGCTTCTGCCTGGAAGGCCCCAAAATGTTGTTGTTTCACTGTTTAAAAAATACTGCAACACTGGCCTATGTGTAAGAAGTATAAAGAAGCAGCATATAGATTTTTGCCCTCTTTTAGTCATGGCATCAGAGATTATTTGCATCACTTAGGGCAGGTTGCTCAGGAACGTGTCCACGTGGGTCTGGAAAGTTTCCAGAGCAGGAGACTCCACAACCTCTCTGGGCAGCCTGGGCCAGGCTCTGTCACTCTCACAGGGAAGAATTTTCTCCTCATGTTGAGGTGGAACTGCCTGTGTTCCAGTTTCTGACTGTTGTCCCTCGTCCTATCCCAGGACACCACTGAAAAGAGACTGGCCCCATCTTCTTTACAGCCACCCTCCAGATATTTATAAACATTGACTGGATCTTCTCTGTCTTCTCTTCTCCAGGCTAAACAGCCCCAGGGCTCTCAGCCTTTCCTCACCAGAGAGATGTTCCAGTCCCTTCAGCATCCTCGTAGCTCTTTGTGGGACTCTTTCCAGTATTTCCCTGTCCCTCCTGAACTGGGGAGCCCAGAACTGGACACAGCACTCCAGATGTGGTCTCACCAGGGCAGAGTAGAGGGGGAGGGGAACCTCCCTCGACCTGCTGGCCACACTCTTCTCAGTGCACCCTAGGAGACCAGTGACCCCCTTGGCCCCAAAGGCCCATTGCTGCCCCATGGACAACTTGCTGTACACCAGGATGCCAAGGTCCTTCTCCAGGGGGCTGCTTTCCAGCAGGTCAGCCTCTAACCTGTACTGGTACTTGGGGTTATTCTTCCCTGGGTGCAGGACCCTACGCTTGCCCTTGTTGGACCTCATGAGGTTCCTTTCCAGCCTGTCCAGACCTGTCTGGGTGGCAGCACAGGCTCGGGTGTTTCAGCCACTCCTCCCAGCTTTGTATCATCAGCAAACTCGCTGAGGCTTCTGCTCTGTGCCTCCATCCAGGTCATTGATGAAGTTGTTGAATAAGTCTGGACCCAGCGCTGACCCCTGGGGAGCACCCCTAGCTACAGGTCACCACCTGGACTCTGCCCCACTGATCACGACTCTCTGAACTCTGTCGTTCAGCCAGTTCTCAACCATCTCACCGTCCACTCATCACTTAATGTTAATAAATATGGCCCGATTCTGCCAGCATTGACTTTTGATGTTGACAATTAAGAAACTAATGTCTTTAAAGTCATTGAGCACAGAGTACACGACAGAATGAGATGGTTGTGCACGTTCTCAGCCTTTACCTCAGGCCCTCCTAACAACGCTGTTGTCTTTTATGGCATTTGCTGTTAAGTGACAGTAGGGTTCCTACAGTCTGAATTCCATCCGTGGTTTTGAACAGAGGAAGTATTGGAACATACCTGACCCCACTGCATGTGGATTGTTTGAATCTGTCACTATTAGCATTTTTCCTTCTGATATTTATGAAAAGGGCAAGTGATTGCGTCTCGGCTCTGCTTTTATTTTTTGCTGCTTTTGCTTTTCCAGGGATTTAAATCGGTCGCCTGTCGTTCCTCAGTAATGAAACCGGCATTCCATTCTGAATCTCTTCTCCAAAGCACAGGGTCGCAGTAATAGGGTTGATGGTTTTCATTCTACTGGTGCAGCTGTGCTCAAGTAGTTGCACCCTGGGGTGTATCAAGTGACTTGGGATCTTAATCCAACGGTGCTGAGTAGAGACAGTTGGATGTGTTTTGAGGGATTGGGGGGAGCAAGGAGGGGCCAAAAATACTGGTGTAATAGCATTTTTTTATATAGTGGACTCGTTTCAATATGACTTTAGGAAGTTTTTCAGGTGTTGGCTGGAATTTTTGCTTTGGAAGAGAGCATTAGCTCAGCAGAGGTAGCAAAGAGCAGGGTGCTGCCCGTGACAGAGGCTCCTTTCCTCCTCTGCCTTGGCCAGAGGCACCAGAGCTGCTGCTGGAAGAGGTCCAAGCTTCCCAGGCTGTTTGGTGACTCCATCCAGCTTCGTCTCTCCATCCTCTCTGTACGGATCATATCATGTGTGTGAACCCAAGAAATGCAGTCAATGTCCATGCTACTGAGTAAGATATATCCCCCTATTCACTCTTGGTGCCAAAGGAGAAGGCCAAGGCCTCTTCCTGGGGGGCTGCCTCCTCGCTTGTTCGAGGGGCTTGCCTGGGCTGCCTGCTGGCCTCTGAACTGCTCCCACCTGGCTTTTGCAAGAATTCTGGTTGTCAGTAGCCAGGACTTTGCCAAGGAGCATCCTCTCAGTGAATAAGATGCAGACCTGCCCCCAGCCTGGTTTGTTTTGAGTGTAGTCCGAGCCAGAGAACAGGTACTGGTAATAAAGACACTCATTTGGGTGGATGGTGAGAGTTAATTAGTGCCTGGCATATTTCAGGCAAACGCTTGAAATATGGCAGGGGGTGAAACAAAGCACTGGGTTAAAGGCTGGTTTGGGAAATCCTGGTACCTGTGCTCGTAATTTATACAAGGGTTGAAGCCCTCCACCCGTTGACTGGATAAGTAGAGACTCTTCAGAACCTGCTGCTTTGGTGGTTGGGTGGTTGGTTGTTTTCTCATGTTTTTTTCCTCTTTTCTGGTTTGGTAACAGGTGAAAATAAAAGCCCCAAATAGGGATTTTTCTCTTCTGGCCTTGGTATTTTGTGTGCGCTTTACTGGAAAAACCGTGGCAAAAGATGGCTATGGCAGTTTGTTGCAAAGACATCCTCTCTTGAAGAAACTGGCAGGTGCTGAGCTCATCCACAGAGGAATTACCTGGCATAGTATTCTAGAATAATCATTCTTCCTGCCATCTTTCCGTAGGGTCACCCCCTAGCCCAGCAGCAGCACCTGGAGTCAGGGTACCTGGGTCCTGCTCCGGTGATTCTCTTGCTCTGTGAGCTCTGTTTCTCTCTGCATCCCTTTGGAAGTAACGTGTTCAGAGGCAGGACTTCTGTGGATAGTTTTGTGACTCGAATCCAGGAGCGAAAAAAGAAGGGTTGTTAATTCTGCTCGTGTCGTTGTGACATTCAAAATGCAAAGTGCTCATAATAATTTGTTTCTTGCAATGACAGGCGATGGCACAAGTTAAGATGCAGACTCCAGCGAACCTGTCTGGACCTCCCATGTCCCCCGTGGTCCTACCCTTACCAGTTACACCCACAAACACACTGGGTCTGCCATCCTCCATGAACGGATCCGTGGCGGAGTCGGCTGCCAGCTGTAGCAGTCCCACTGCTGGCCCTGGGGACCCTGCACCTTCTAGCAACTCACTAGGTAAGTTGGTCCAGGTATATTTTCTTTGCTGGTCAGATGAATATTTTTGATGATTTGTTAATTAAAAAAAAAAAAAAAAAAAAAAAAGAAGAGTTCTTAAAGAGAATTAAAGAAAAAAAATCCCTTAGAAAAAATATTTTGGCTAAATAGACTATTTCCTAAGTTGAGCTTCTTTAACTGAGCTCAGACTCACACTGAAGTGTTGATAGAAAAGAACGTGTCTATTTTGTCAAATTCTGAGCCATATCTTTTAGAGAGGTTTTAGTGGTGCAGGAAAGTCTCCAAGTGCATTTCTCTTCCCTAGAACAGAATGTCTTCAGACTGCTTGGCAGTATTTGGTGTTTCCTTTTGGAGCCTAATAAATGCTGTAGTTCCTACGCTGAACTCCATGTAAAATACAGAAATGTTATCCTGAAAAAATTAAGCAACAGATAGCAAGTGGTTTTTTTAGGGATTAAATATTAAAATAACATTAATTTTTATTATTAATTTTAATATTTAATATTAATTAATAGTAATATTAAATATTACAAATAGGGATAAATACAAATAAGCTGAAAAAGAAGCAGCAAAAAGCTAAGAAGCCTTTCAAGTGAAGGTAGTATACGTGAAGTAGTCTAAGGAAAGCAGGACAAAACCTGTGAGGTGTTCTTTGGGAGTGCTCCGAGAGGGACTCCGTTACTGTGACAAAAATCTAAACCATGGGAAGGGAGCAGGGACTAGCAAGTGGGGACCATCTGCTGTATTTACCTTGCAGATCTTACGTTATCCACCTCTACCTCAAAGTGTTGAGAAACCATTCTGAAAGAGTAGTCAATGCCTGGAACCAGTATGCTACTGACAGGAAGCTTTGGTGATGGAGGAAATGGGGCATATGTGTATGTCCTTCCACGCTGTTGTCTCTTACAGAGACACTTTGGAAAGAAATAGTGTTGTGTTTGTTGTTTTTTTTTAATTGCATGTAATCGAGATGGTTGTTGTAAAATGCCTATTCTCATATGGTTAGTGTGTAAATGGCATTTAAATGTTGTATTTAGCATATGTGCAAAAACCGACTTTTTTAGACAAAGCGTTTTCTTTTCTGAGCATGCTGCTGCTTTTGCAAAGCTTTGCAAAGTTCTGAAGAATACATTTCTCCACAAAAACTTTACAGACTCTTTATTTACAGCTCCTCTCCAAGATAACATGGCAAACCCCAAAGAGAAAACTCCAATGTGTCTGGTAAATGAGTTAGCCCGTTTCAATAGAATTCAACCCCAGTATAAGCTTCTGAATGAAAGAGGGCCTGCTCATGCCAAGGTAAGGTCACAGTTCCAGGTGATGAGCCATACCTTAAATGCTGAACAGATAATGTCATAGTCTGGACGAGTGCTCTTGTCGAACACAGCCACGTTTCTACTGTGAGGGCTTTCTTACTGTTCTCTATTTTGCTTTAGTTTTTATTTATTTTTGTCTGTTTGTTTTCCTACGCTTTCAGAAAGTGTGTCTGTATTTCTGTGGAAGCCCTGTGATCATTTTGTACCTTTCCACCTTTGGGTTTGTCTTTGTTGGTCTCTGTAAGGACCTTGCGAAGGGGTTTCCAGGGTATCAACACCCTTTCCTCATCATTAGAGAGCACTTGCTTTTTAAGCTGCATGAATAGTCCCCGATCAGTGTGCCTTACATAACTACCTCTGCATTTGCTTCCTGGTAGTACAGGTGAGGACAAAGCTAGTTTGTGTCACTTCACTTTTTTTTTTTTTTTTTAAAGTGCTTATTGATAATGATTTTGTGTCCATAAAGTTGGCTTTACTGATAACCATGTCTTTGGGTCTTGTGTTGTGGGGCGCAAACTTTATTGCTGTCGTTTCCTTTAAATTCTCTGCAATACCAAGATTTATGGTGTTACTCCAAAGGTGGTGATAGCATTAAAGTTTCTAGTAAGCAGTAAATTCTGGGCAGTTCTCTTACCAATTTGGACATCCAACTTCATTTCCTCAGTGCCAGTTTCGGATGATGGGGAGCACAGAGGGATATTCTCACGACAGTAATTTTCGGACGTAATTTTGAATTTCCTCCCTAGTTAGGAGTAATCCAGGGGGAGGAGGGAAAAGCCAGAAAGACTTTTAGAGAGCCAGCGGCGTAATTGATAGCTGCTTTGGACTCAGTATTTCTAGAGTGGCAAAATTCCATCACGCCGCAGGTTAGTACCAAGTTTCGGGCAGCCAGGGGCGAGCTCTGCCCTCGCCCCGCGGTCGCAGTCGCGTTGTCAGCTGGCGCGGAGTGCGTGCGAATCCCCGACCTTCTGCTCTGGCTGCTGGCAGTGCAGTCCTCTCTGCTGGGGGAGAGGACCTCAGTGGGGGCAGGGTTGCTGAGAATCAGCAGGCTTTTGGGATCCCTCCTTGTGCAGGGAAATTCAAGTGCCCTTCCCCTTCCAGTTCGGCACCACAGGACGCGCTGGTCGGTTGGGTTTAGGCTGGGGCGTGGGAAGTCTCTTGCGCTGTCTGGAAATCCTCACCGTTGTGTTGTGTGTTTGTTTATTATCCATTATCCTGAAACAGCAAGTGCTTTGGTTGTCCCAAAAAGCATGGTTTTGGCCGTTCATATTCCTCAGCAGCGATCTGAGTTACGTTACATTCTTATTAGACTTGAAATTCTGGCAGGGTAAGGAACGGTTCACATACATTTGGTGTTACTGTTAAAGCAGCTAACGTTGAAACGACGTGAGCTTGCATTAGCTGCACTTTTGAAAGACAGGTTTTCAATTGATTTCAGAATTGCTCAGGTTTTCAATTATCTTTTATTAGTTTTAATTACACTTATACTGCGGAAAAAGAAAAAAAAAAAGGTAAATATGTGCTTAGTAGACTCAGAAGAATATTAAGTCTGATTTTGACCTGTGCAGCAAATAAGAAAAACAAAGGAGGGAAGGGGCTGAAGAACAAGGGTGATATTAAGATTATGCAGGCTTGTGGCTGGCCAGTAGTATGATGGTACACCTGGCAGAGCACGTGGAACGGAGCTGAGTTTGTCCTAGCAAGCCCGACCTGAAGGATGTATGGCTACCCCCCCTGTCCTGCCGTTTAAGGAGTGTCTCGCACTGCTCTCCTCCTACCCACGCTCTGTGCCTGGCCTCTGCTGGGTCTCCTGCTTTTCAGAGACCTGCTCTACAAGACAGATGTCCGTGTCTTGGCCAATAATGCTAGTAAATTTTTTCTAGCCTTTTTTTCCAGTTGTCTCTGAAAAGTAAGTTTTGATGCTTAGGGTGAAAGGGGAGGTGGGAGAGGAGTGGTGCTTCCTGACAGCGCAGCTGGGGTCTGCAGGAGACTGCCCCCCAGGTGGGTGCTCCATCACGAGAGAAATCAGAAAGCATTTGTTAGCATCAGTGGCATTTTCAAGTACATTAGTCAGACTGAGCGTTTCTTCTGTGCCTCTATGTCAATGGCATCTCCTGAGATAAATGTCAGAGAAGCACTGGCGGAAGAAGGCGGGTGGTGGTGCGCAGAAGAGGGGAAGCGTAAGGGATGCAGCGCTTCAAAAGGCAGGGGAAGGAGGAGAGAAACTTCTCCGTGCAGAAAAAGTAAGGAAGAAAGAATGGCCGGGGGAATGGGAACTGATCTCGTGAACACAAGCACAGAGCCTGGTGGCCTTTGCGTTTCCACTCCGTAGCTGTCAGGGGAATTAGGTTGGCTGTAAGGAATACAAACCTCCTCCGAAAACTGGTGAGAAGTGCCTCCCAGTCTGCAGCACAACTGTCAGCTCAGATTTTGGGTTTTGGCAGCTTGGTTCCTTGAATTAAATCCCCACCTACGACCGCGCGTGGTTTTTTTGGCAGGAGTTTTGTTGTCGGGTGGGCTAAGTGAGAAGGTCAGAGCTCTGTAGACATCTATTGAGCAAGCCCTTGCTGATCTTGAACTCCTGTTTGTTGGCCTAAGCACTGAGAGGAGAGTTACAGGGAGTTAAGTGGCCATTAGCCATTAGTCATCCTATTTTTATTGAAATTCAAGATTATCCTCCGCATCTAAAAATACTACCCTGATGCTTTTTTGCAAAATATAAAGTACATAAACTCCAGATCTAGAAGTCAAATATCAGTTCTTTTAGCAATAAGGACGTGTGTTCACAAATAATGGTATAATTATGGGTGTTTAGCTCTAATACCCAGCTCAGCCTTCAGGTGGGGACAGGGTTTGTTAGAGCACAAAATTAAGAGACTGTTTCTCTCTTGCCCCTTGTCTGTGAGGAAATTGTCGTGACCGAGGTGGAAAAAAAGCTACCTGGTGGCAGGAACTGTGACACAGGGACTTGCACTGTGCTGCTGAAAATGCCAGCAGGGCAGAACTCAAACCTGTAATTAAGCCACAAGTCTGTATTTATAGGTTACAGTTGATGTGCGCTGTGTGCGTGTGTATAGGGCTGGGTCGGGAGGCACATACATACTTGTGTTCAAATGAAACTGTGTGTAAAGGCAGATTTAAAGCTTGCTCATCATGCCTATCTCCAGCTACCTGGTCCGACATCTAGCAAGTTTAAATGCTTTCAAAAAATGATAGGGCAGGTAGCTATCGAATGAAAATTTTGCTTTCTATTCTGCTGACACTAACATGCAGACTTCGTTGTGTTGCTTCAGGTCAGTGTGTTTGCTGAGCGAAGCACATCTTAGCTTACTGTGTGTATCTGACATTAAACCCTGCCTTGTTTTTATGGAACTGATATGGGAAAGACCTTGGGTTTCTATCCTTTCTCCTCTCGTTCTTGTATGCACCAATTTAAACGGAACGTGTACGTATCGTACAGAAGGTAGGCTCTGTCTACTCTCTTTTACAGTGCCTGTCTTCCCCCTTAAAGAACTGCAGCTTCACTCAAAAAGATAGCACTTCTTTCCTTTGTTACTCTTTGTTTTTTGAGCATATTTGAGTTGTGACTCTGCCCCAATGACACGCTTTATTGTCAGAGATCAGGTCGTGTGAGAAATTCTTGCACTGGGTAAAACTATTTGGGCCAAATTCTCCACTGCCTGGAAGAGTGTTAAGTCATTTCTAGCCATTCAGGATTATTTCAAAATTACTTTTTTTCTTCTTAGTAGCATTCTTTACAGGTAACGTGCATACCTGTTTTCTGCAGGTAGTGTGACTAAACGCATTCAGATGTGTGAAGAACTGTGGTCTTAACTGACCTGTACGTAGTCTTCCAAGAGCAGAGGGTCAGTTTGCAGCTAGTATTCCTTGGTTCAAATATTACCCTATTCTTTGCTAGTTGACGTGAACATTGCAGTATTTAACTTTGTCGTTTGAAAGGCCAAATGTTGCCCACTGCTAAGGACTCTTGTGATCTCTGTAAGAATCCAATGTGTTTCCTGGGAGTTGAGTAGAACGAAGAGAGAGCAGGGTTTCTCTCCAGCCCGGGAAGTTTGTATACCGACGGGTCTGAGCCACAGTGATAATCTGCCGAGCCTTTCCATGTTCTTTGTCTTTGAAGATGTTCACAGTGCAGCTGACTCTCGGAGAACAGACATGGGAGGCTGAAGGAAGCAGTATTAAAAAGGCCCAACACGCTGCTGCTAGCAAAGCTCTGAGTGAAACTACCCTTCCCAAACCGACGCCTCGACCACCCAAAAATAATGTCAACAATAATCCAGGTACAGCTGTTTCCTCTGTGTCTTAAATCTTGTTGAAGTGTTGGAATGTTATACCACTAATAAATGAATTTAACAGGCTGTGAGTTAAGCTGAAGGATGAGAATCAACATAGCTGTCTTACAGGTATGAGAGGATAATGATGAACCTCTGGTGAGTTTGCACAGGGGACTTTTTAATGTGCATTTCTAAAATGATTGAACTGTAAATGAATATATTATTTAGGTAAGGCTCGGATGTATAGAAAGTGATTGTATGTGATCAACAGTGGACAGACAAGACAAAACCAGATGGAATTGACCGTTATTGCCATACCAAAACATTTTTCCCAAAGAGTTATTTTATCCAGTTTCGGAAATTTTATCCGGTCCAATCCTGTGAAATTGCATCTGTGGTGTAAATAAAAGGTGAGGATTTGGCAGGAGAACTTTGACAGGTAATTTCCTGCATTGTGAGTTCTCCTTGATAGTGAACTGTGCTTTGGAAAAGCTTTCAAATGGCTTTAGAAGCTGTCATTTGAATAATAGAGAGAATGTAGATTGGTGTCTTGCATCCTTCACTTCAAGGCATTACCTGTGAGTTGCCTTCATGCATGCAAACACCTTTTTAGGTGCACATCTCAGCCACATGCTCAGTGATTTGCTCTGTCTTGGGCCATAAGATAAATGGAAAAAATATTCTTAACTTTATTTCAAACTAACATAAAAGAACAAACTGAGGAAAAAATGTCACCTTTTCTTTTTCCCTTCCCCCCCCCGCCCCCCTTTTTCCTTCTTCCTTTTTTATGTCACTCTGCCCTCCCCCCTTTTGAAAAGTCTTCAGCCACTTTCTTAAAATGGAGTCATTTTGCAGTTAGTCTTCTCTATGTTGGAAAAAAAAAAAAAAGCAGGAGTAAGTTTTCCTTTAGAGCTTGTGAGTATTATTGTGAGCATTGGCCATTAAGAATTGTTGGAGAGCAGTGACAATAATATTCTCTTGCTCCTTTGGAGATCAATACGTTGCTTCTCCAGAACCCAGGGCACTGGTTTTGCCCAGTGTCCTCCACACTCACTGTGACTTTGGATGTTTAGAAAGCAGGAAGCTCAGACCTCTCTGAAAACGGATCCTCGGTTTGATTCTTGACCTTGCAGAGTACTACTCAGCTTCTGGATGGTTTTTTGGCTTTGAACATATTGTTAAAGGGAAAAGCTGGCAAGAAAAGAAATAGGCTCTAAGAGAATTCATTAAAACGTTGTATCATTTAACACTGTGATTTTTCTCCAAGAAAGGTTTATTGTATTGCACAGGTATCTTCTTGTCAAAATGTCCTTTTGCATTTTCATTAAATAGTTGAATTTGTAGTCACTCCTTGCTTTGGAAGCTATCAGGATTGTTGATAGATGTTTCTGAGTAAGTATTGCATAAGGTTTTTCAGCATTTGGCATATAAAGCCTCCGTGGCAGACAGTTTTCAGGCTACACTCATTTGAACCTTTAATGAAGATGTTTGGACAAAATATTAACTGCTTTTTGTTGGGGTGTGTGTTTAGCTCATTTAGGATTTTCTCAAAACAACCCAAGTGGGGAATACTGTAGCTAAACACTTTATTTAAAAAATACACAAATAAAGTCACAGGAGAGCTTTTTATTTGGCATTTTGGAGCCCGTGTAGGTGGGGGAGTGCTGGTTGCTCCTATTGTTGTGTTCTGTCACCAGTAGATGGCTGTAGTGACACTGATTTCCAGGAACTGTGTTTTCAGTGGGATCATTCCCGTTAGCTCGTTAGTTTCTAGTCATAGTATGAAGTTTTCAAGTCTTGCAGATCAAACATTTTTCTGTCTGGTTGTAGGATTACCAAATGACTGCAGTAGTGCCTAGTACTGTTCGCTCAATGCCTCTCTGCTCTATATGTGGTTTTATTTAATGGTGTTCAGTAGGAAAGAGGCATTATTCTTTTATCATCTTAGTTTCAAGAAGTGTGGTGATGTATTATTATAAGCACTCTGGAAAGATGAATAACCAGCTTGATTATAGCACTGACTTTCTCATTTCTATGTGAAGATTAATCGAATGAAGCCGCATAGAGGAGGCACCGAGATAAATGTTTAAATGTTCTTTGTCATTGCTTAAGTTGGCTTCTATGTTCCCACCTTTGAGAGAAACTGAAATGTCATTGTAGTTAGTTGCTTCCTTCTTAATTTAAGAGCAGAAAAGCACCATGCACTTCTCTCTCTGTGCTGCTCATCTCAGTCCTGCTTCTGCGTTTTGCAGGATTTGTGGTTTAAGTGTGTTCTTTGGGTTTTTTGCAGGCAGTATAACTCCAACAGTGGAGCTGAACGGTCTGGCTATGAAGAGAGGAGAACCTGCCATCTACAGGCCATTAGATCCAAAGCCAATTCCCAATTACAGAGCAAATTATAATTTCCGGGGCATGTACAATCAGAGGTTTGTACTTTCTGTTCCTTGATGATTTTTATCCTTTGCATACCAGTGCATTCTCAATCCTTACGAACTTCCTAGGTGATTTCGGAGTAAAATAAACCTAAGGTTTTTACTAAGGAGAGTCTCTGCAGCCATAAGGAAATGCAAGTGAGAAATATGGGTAATCTCTGCAGGTGCCCATAGCCTGTCACGAGGAATAAAGGGCTGTTCCAGTTTGTCTCAGGGGCATGCTGGAGTTACAGTTTGCAGCCGTGGCAGCGAGGAGGCAGAGCATTAGCTTCTGAGAGAGGGTTTGCTCTCCTTTCCTTTTCTGTTGTGTCATGTGATTAGAATCTGCATCACTAAAAATGAAGCAGGGATTAGATACAAAATCAGGAGGGCTGCGTTTTGAAAATTGGCTTGAAACCATCCTCAGATTTCATTTTATTTTTTATTTAACCATTCTGCCTGGGCAGCTAATTCAGTTGCTTAATCCTCAGTGCCTGTTCAGGATAAATCTTTTATTTCATGGGCTAGAAACCTATATTCAGAGCCCTCCATCAATGCTGCCATTACTGTAGTAAGTTAGGGTATTTGATGAGAAGATAGTATGCAAAGTTTTGTTCTTAACTACAAAATTCTTAGAGTAAAAAAAAAAATAATTAAAATTTAAGCCTGTTTTCTTAACCGACCATGCCAGTATTTCATCCTTCAGTATGTTCTGTAGTTTTGAAACATCTTCATCTTTGGTATTTGTACAATGTTAGTACAGATAGAAAAATAATTCTAGCTTGTCCTGAATGAAATGTGATTTTCATCTAATGAAGTAGTCTCTGAGAAACTTAATTTATGTATTAATTTGCAATCCCAAGAACTTATTTCTCTGAGATAGGGTTTTGTTACCATTCTCCCTCATTTTCCCACAGAGGAACTGTATTAAATCAGGTCTTTTGGAGCTCCAAAAGTGAAACCAAGTGTAATCCGTAAAATAAGTAAAAACCAAACCAAACCAGGCCAGGAATTTCTAATAGCATGTTTTATCAGTGAAAAATGTTGCCTTTCTTATAAAAGTTTGCCTATTAATTTTTGTGCATCTCATAATTATCAAATACAGTGAGGTTATGAACTATGAAGAAGTGTTTTGGTTTAAAATCACTCTTAATAGAAATTGAATTTACAGCAGTGTTTTAAAATTAAGGAGTTTGAAACGAAAATGCAGCATTTCAGAATTGTCTTAAGGAAAATATTTCAGTTGACTTGATGTTATTTTACATTTCCCCAGATCTTTAATCTTGAGAACTTTAGGGTTTTAACACATCAATCTGGTTTTTGTTGGTTTGGTTTTCTTTTTTTTAAAAAAATTAATAAGTGCTTTTCAAATAGATGAAGATACAGATTAAGATTAGGAGACGTTGTTAGGCAGCTTTGATTCCGGCAAGACGAAGGGCTGGAGCAAAAAATAAAGTATTAAGTTCATCCCAGGGCATCTTTAGACCAGTTCAGTCTAGTGTTTCAAATGGCACAAAAGATCCTTTTCAGTAACTGGTGGAAATGTGGTCTAAGGGCTGCTATTTGTATGCAAAGTTGAGGGCTAGCTTCCATTTCAGTCTGAAATGGTTTGTGTTGAGGTGTCGGTGACCTGTCCCCTGTCCTTTGTCCCCAGCCTTTCTGTCCCTGCGAGGTTCCTGGCTCCAGCACTGGGAGGGGAGCTGCTCAGAAATGAATTGGTTTGGAGGGAGAAGTTACTTCTAGATGTACAAGTGTACTTAAAAACCTCCTCACCCAGTCATCCAGGAGCTTGTGCCAGAGAGGGGACAGGAGTGTGTGTTCAGGGCAGCTCAGGGTGATGTAAGCTTGTGAAGAAGTGTTCTCTCACGTGCACATGTTGATATGGGCAGCGTGTCGCGCCCAGGGCGTTGGAACGGGCTTACAGACCAGCTGCTCCTGGACTTGTGTGGATCAGCCCTCTGGATCAGTGCCCTGAATAACTGAAGCAATGCTTACGAAATAAGGTGGAGTAAAAGGAAGTTTGAGGACCGGTCTTTGGCCAACTGCATGTGCACCTGCTGGGTTCATACTGGACTAACGTGTTCTACAATCCAGCGATCGGAAAGAGAACGGACTGTGGGACTGTTGGGTAAAGGACTAAAATTGCCAGGCAGATAAATAAAAGATGGTGTGGTGAATGAATGGAACGAAATGAAAAGTTTGGTTTTCCTATGAATGCTGAGGGAACAGATTCGAGGCTAGTGTTACTTGACGTGAGTGCTTAGCATGCTGAGCAACACAATCGAAGTCATCACCCAGTTTCATTTGCTTCACAAAAGTTACATAGTCCTGAGCAGGGGGCAAGGAAAACCTGGCCAGAAGAACAGCTGTAGAAGCTGAATTTTGAAGTAGGTGGGATGCACTGCAGGAGACAATGTAAAATGTATTGAGACTATCTCCAGAAGTACAGCTGCAATTATACAACCCGGTTATCTAATTTACAGAAAGAAACCGAAACCTGGAATTCTCCTGGCCTTTAGGAATTCTCCTGCACTGCTTGAGCACCCTGTTTACTTCCTAGCAGGA
Organism: Actenoides lindsayi; assembly: GCA_025331215.1. Lineage (NCBI taxonomy): Eukaryota > Metazoa > Chordata > Aves > Coraciiformes > Alcedinidae > Actenoides > Actenoides lindsayi. Next base: position 53,307 of record WTSP01010646.1, on the reverse strand, counting down.
GACTTCTCTCAGCATGAAGAGCCTCATCCATTTGAGGGCCAAGTAGAGCAGTGCATAATATAAGGAGTTGTTGGATCTGAAGGACTTGGATCTAGTATTGATTAGATCAGCCAGTAGCCTGGAAAAGATAAAAATCCAGATTACTCTGTGCAGCATTCTCATGACTCTAAGCACATGATTAGCCCATTGTCTATTGCTGAGTTCCAGTTATGGAGGCTTTCTGCAACAGAGGAGGATTTTATGCACAGCTGTCTACAAAGCAGTTGGGTTTTTTTCACCCCAAGCATATGTACTGTGGCAGATGTGAGGACACGAAGTCACCTGAACATGGGCCTCTGTAGGCACTTGAGATGTAGTAGGGTCTTTGAGACATCTGCATGGGACTGGTGGATTTAGCAGCAGGCAGACAGGAGACCTTTACTGGAGTGGCAGCTGAAAGCCAGGCAAGTGCACTCCTTTCTGCGTTATTTGCTCTCCTCCCAACCTTTTGGACTCAAAGACAAAAACCCTTTTGGAAGAACTATTAAAATCTACTTTGAAATTAAGGGTTTGGTTGGGATAGGTTATATCTCCTGAAATGTGCTGTAATGTCATTCTGAACAACAGGTACAGATTCCAGAGAGCTAAAACTCAGGGAAAGGAAGACTAGTCCTAAAATTAATGCCGTGATTGTTCAGATTAGGAATGGAATTGTTCATCTGGAAAGGGTGGATGTAGAACACTAGATGGCAGCATGGATTTGTGTTTTGGTGCAAGAATTTCACAGCAGCAGGACTTTCAAAAGTTGGCTTTTCCTCTTCTGAAGCTTTTTGTGACTTTAAAATGTCATCATTCCAGCACGAATCGATTTAAACCAGGTTTGCTGCAATGTTTTGTCTCGACATTTTTCTTCAAGTTCTCTTCTTCTGTAACAATTGAGGCTGTGATATAACAACTTTAATGGCATTTTCCCTTTGTTACGAAAGTCTGGTAAAAGGTGCTGGTCTGTCAGCAGTGAAAATTGAAGTGTTTAGTTTATCTGTGCAAAGACAGCAAGAGTTCTGCATTTCACCATGCTACTTCATTTCTCAGGCTTGACCTAAAGAGATTTCCTTGAAGATGTTCCTGCGACTTGGCCACCAAACCTGTGGTCTCTTCATACTAATGAAGCTTTCTGGCTCTTTGAACGTCTATTGACTTGGAAGGGATTGAGATTGTCAGTTGATAATTGATTCCGTTTTGTACATTACGAATTGAGAGCGGGTTAGTATCTTCAAGCAGAGCCTTGTACATCACACTTATCACCCTGCCAGGGCAGCGACATTATGGCGCAATAATCCACTCAAAGATTTTAATGAATTCTTGGTGTTTATCTTCTGCATGCTACATTTCACTTCCCCTGGCCTGGTTGTTCCCACTCGTTGCCTGCCTCCCACACAGACATATTCTTGTAAGGAAAGTGTCGAGTACAGCTGTGCTAGGATTTTTCTTTGCTAGTATTTGTTTCTAGGAAAGGAAAAGGGAGAAAGTCAGTCCATTTCCTGTTGGTTTAAAACAGCAGAAACATCTGCTTGCCTTAAGATAGTTTTCCCAAAAGAACAGTGGCAAGGGAGCTTGCAGGTGATGAGCTTTGCCGTTGCCAGTAGCTATCAGTTTTGACAATAGTGATTAATATGGTTGGCTTTAAAAAAAAAAAAAAAAAAAATTCCAGAAATGACAGAGGATATTTATGCCTGCAATAAAATTTTTGATAGCTAATGTTTAATTTCTACAGTGGTTTAAATCATAAAAATATGTAGTGGCTATCTGGGAGCAGAAACCCCAGATTCTGCCGTGGAATCTATAGGCTCCATTCTGTTCTGTCCAAAAGAGATTTTTCTGCAGTCCCCTCACTGTTACCGTGAATTTCCGCAGTGCTCACGAAATGATGGTAGGTGACATGTCCTGGAAGAGCGTGCATCTAACCCTTCCAACAAATGCATCCATCTCCTGCATTAACGGGGGCATTTAACCTACCGGGGATCGATTAAAATATATAGTCTAAAGTGTATTTACAATATTACCTTGACAGCTGTTGAAGTAATGCTATGTCGACTAAAAAAAATCAAGCTGACAGAATAGAGGACAAACTTTCTGGGTGGTATTCCCAGGAGAGTGTCTCTTCATTCTTCAAGGCACTTACCTGGTATAACTAAAATCTTTTTAGCCTGATCTGTAGAGCATCTAGATGTGTCAGCAGGCTTCGTGCCTAAAACGTGACCCATAAGGCATGACATTTTACACTGTTGCAGTGTTCTAAACTGTCGTCACTCCAGATTAAGTAGCTTTGTCCTGTTGGCTCTGTTTGTACCTTTTAGCAAGTCTGCCACCTTATATTTTAGTATATTAATCTAATGTGATCTAACTTATTTTCCCCCCTGTATTAATATCCTCAGTACCAAACTGTCTTCAGTGGACCAGCTGAGACAAGTCACTGTGCATTGGTGACTGCTACTGCTGCACCCTTGTTGCAGGATATACATGTTTTTAGTAGCAATTAATTCATGTTTGCTTGTCAGTCATTGGTGTAAATTTGTTGTGCCCGTTACAGTTTGATAATTGAAACAGAGTCTGCTATTCTTAGTCTGGAGGAGACTGAGGGGAGACCTTATTGCTCTCTACAGCTCCCTGAAAGGAGGCTGTAGTGAGGCTGGTGTCGGGCTCTTCTCCCAGATTACTAATGATAGGACGAGAGAAAATGGCCTCAAGTTGCATCAGGGGAGGTTTAGATTGGATGTTAGAGAGAAATTCTTGACTGGGAGAGTGGTTGGGCAATGGAACAGGCTGCCCAGGGAGGTGGTGGAGTCACCATCCCTGGAGGGGTTTAAAAAACAAGTAGATGTAGCACTTGGGGCTATGGTCTAGTGCTTAGGGAGATGTTGGGATGAAGGTTGGACTTGGTGATCCTAGAGGTCCTTTCCAACCATAATAATTCTATGATTCGTGAAGAAACCCCCCTAGGAAATCTGCTCCTTTTATGCTTTGAAGTAGAAAGGAATCAAAGCACTGAAAGACTTTGCCACTCATCTTTGTGGTTTGCAACCTTTTTCCCCCCTTCCAAACTTGACTGTGCTTGATGAACAGACCCCTTCCCCTTCTCCTCCTGGGTGTAGATAAAGCTTCCTTTGTGAGACCATCTACCTTGTTTGCAGCATCCTGACAGGATCAGTGCTGGGCAACACCAAACTCCCTCCCGTTCCAATTGACCCAGCTCTCTCTATCCCATCTTTCACTGCTTTGCAAGTCTGATGGCACAGGAGGGGAGGGTTCTGGAGAGAAGCTGTAGCTGGCCAAATATAACCGGTACGTTTTCAGAGGGTTGTAAGTAGCGAGGTAGGAGAGAGGGCATCCTCACATCCTCACCTCCTGAGAGGTGGCTTGTTCAGCTAGAACGAAGTGTGGGGTTTCAGTTTGCTCTTCCTTTCAGTCATTTAATTGCCAAGTTTAAAATTATTAATTTTTTTAACTTGGGATAATGCAACTTAATGTCTGTATGTTTCCATTCCTCCAAGTGAACAGAATGTAGCCCATTATGTACTAGTTATTTCAATATAAGTTAATCTGGATGATGAGAATCGCTCTGAGCTTTCTCGGGCCTTCTTCCTCCTTGGACTTTTAGTTGAGTTAATTCCTACAAAGTCCTAGTCCTGAGATGAGTTTGTTAGTAACATTTTAATTAGCCTTGTATCACCAATCTAAATATATGGTAAAATTAACTGAGTGAGGTACTTCATTCTCTCATTTGCTTAGTCTCCAGGCTGGCAAGTGACATGACTTTTTTTTATTATATTTTTTTTTCCTCTCTGACATGAGTTTCTTATGTAGAAAGAAAACAATATTGCAGTCAGATATGCAATGTTGTTTATGTTCTTTTACTGTAATGGATATTTGGACAGCATTCTCAGTAACCACTCTGCATGCTTGTAAAGATTAGCGGGTAATACAGTTCATGGGAAATTTTATGAGCTGAAGTAGATAAGAGTTTGAGATGTTTGTCTTCTGGATGTCTGCTTTAACCTCTGAGTATACACTGCACATCACAGCTTCATTATGTTTTCCCTTTTATTCTTATTGTACTTGTTTTTATGTCATGGAAAAGAACATTTTCTTTTTCCTTGTATTTATCTTTTGCTCCCCGCAGCCCCCATCTCTGTTTCAGCATTGTCCACTTGACATTTTCCAGTGCCTTAAACTCTGGAGGCAATATTCTTGTTATGTTCTTTTATTATTTATGCTATTTTTGCAGTCAAGAATAAGTTAAAGTTGTGTTGACCATTTTCATTACGAAGTTATTTAGTTGATAGATAAAAATACTTCTTCAGAGGCACATAACATTTTGTTCTGTGCTCTACTCTCAATTTTGATTGTGGTTTTTCATCTGTTGGTTTTTTTTTTACCTTAGCCTCCAATGTACAGTACTTTGGAAGGTTCATCTCATGATCCTTTTTTTTTCCCCCTAGGTTTTTTTCCTTTTATTTCTTAGCCTTTTTCTTTTCCTCATATCTCTTGCACTAATTGTTTGGGGGGTTTTATTTGTTTTGTTTTAAGAAAAAGGTATTCGTGCTGGTTTGGAGACCCTTCTGACACTTTGGAAAGTGCTTCTTCTAGACTTCAAGGTTTTAGACTGAAGGAGTGAGGAGGAGTAAAAGTGGAAGCAGAGATAAGAACTTACTGTGTATGGAAGCATCTCATTGTAACTAGTGCTACGTAGCTGGCTCAGTAGATTTCGTGCATTACTTGTTAGCTTAATCCATGACTCTTAAAGCATTTAACTCATAATGTCTGTAGCTTTCTGGTGTTTTCTTCTAACTGCTTTTGATGAGCGGCTGATTTTTACATGTCAATGTGCATATTTATTGCAAACGGTAAACAAAGTAGTGGTATGTGCAGAGAGTAAATATTGAAATAGTTACTTCAGTCAAATGTCTGTGTTGAGCAACTTGGAATTCAGAGATACAGTGATGTGGCAATATTATTGTCTTGTCGTCACAGATTCTCCTGGGAAGATTCTACATTAGATAATGTTCTGTAAACTGAATCCCCCTCCCTTTTGTATTTACTCAGGAATGTTTCGATATTGTGATTGTGAAAACATGAGTCAGTTCTTATTTATTTATTTTTTTTAAATTAAATTAGTCATGCCACTTGAAGGAACTGCATAGAAGAAGAAGCAGGGGGGGGAGAAAGAGAAAGGAATCATTATTAACTTCATTTAATAGCCACAGACTCAGCCCAAAGTTTAGAAGAAAGTATAAATAAAGACATGGAAGTAAAAAAAGATAAAACTCAACATGAAGTTACTGTATACTAGAGGTAGATTATGTCTGACTAACGTGTTAACTTCGCGTGTTTTGTGTCAGCTATAAAATGCTTCACTGAATCCCACAATTACAAGATTTATTTTACTCTCTTTGCCTAAAAAATATCTTATAATTGTGGGATTCAGTGAAGCATTTTATAGCATTGGATAAGGATACTGTTTTCATTAAACTGAAGGAGATGGTTTGTATAAGAAATGCAAGGTGGGAAAGGAGAAGAAAAATAATCAGCAGGATCAAAAGTCAAACTTGGAGGAAGATGGTTAAGTGCAGTTCTTCACGTTTTGGAATCAACCTTTGAAATTGTTTTTCTTAAAGGTATTTGCATAAAAAGTAGGAAAACGCTTGTGGGGTGTAGAAGGCATCACTGCTACACAGGAGGTTCAAGGTATGCAGGAAGAATTGGATGATTGTCAGGACTGATACCTAGGAAATGTTACCTAATATCTTATTTGCAAGATAAACTAAGAACAACTGACGCGATTGAACCGGAGGAGAGGCAGATGTGATTTTGAAGGTGTGTTGAGCAAGCTGTTTCTGGTACAGATATATAAATACCCTGTTATACAGAACGCTGTTAGCCTTTCCCACTACCACTCTTGACTGTCGTCTTTAAGAACAGGAGCAAGTGGAGCAAAGGACTGGGAAAGGTTATCAGGGTAGGGGGTAGCCTTTTGTGCAGAAGACTTCCAAAATACCTTGACTTGTTCCCTTGCAAAACAAAGGCTGAGAGGGGATGGGAAAGCTCACCTTGGAGGGTGAGCACAGCAGAAAAAGAAAGGAGCTATGTAAGCTAAAGCACACAAACTGGAATGTTAATAGCTGAGCTGAACCTTAGGAGATTCCTATGTATCAACTCAGCTTCTCGATCATCCTCCCAGCAGAAGCACTGGAAGCAAGTAATCTGATTTGTTTTCTGATAGAGCTTTATATCTATATTTTTTATATATGCCGTTGCCGGCAGCTCATGGATCTTGACTGCTTAATGCACTTGAAATAGAGAAGGTTTGGCTTTTCTAGGTCTTAAAATGGAAAGTATCTTTGTTATGTTTTCTCATTATTTAAGAAAAATGGAATTGACAGATGCTTTTGAATCTCTGTTAATATGTTTCCATCACATGATTGTTCTTTACAGTTCTTTCAGAGTCAGTTAAACACTCTGTTGCTTAGGGGGTTTCTAAAAGTAGGTCAAAATTAGTTTCATAAACCGTTCACAGCAAAGATTATATAGGAAATATATATATTGAATCATTCAGAATTAATTAAATTATCAAGTTTTAAATATTTGCGTTGTAATTTAAAACCATCTTTCAAAGGAAGGATAATCTTGACACGTGTACATGATTTTTCTTCTCTTTTTTTGAAGCTCATCTGTGTAGCTGAGGGGAGGGCAAAGTTAGGAAGGTGAAAGCAGTAACAGGCTATACAAATATATCAGCTGAATAGAAATTGCAGAAAATTATCTTTACATCTACTCAGGGATGTCTGTGGCTAATAGCACCTTGCCTTGCTTGCTTTACGTTAGGACTGTACTTGGAAAAGAGAGCCTCTTCTTTCCCAGGCATTGTCGGGGACCTGCTGGAAGGGCCGGGAGGTGGACTGCGTGGAGACCGAAGTGCCTGTGCTGGGTGTTTCTGTCTTGAGAACGTAGAGCTCGCATCTGTAAGAGCTGCACGTGGCTAATGGGCTGCTTAGGAAAGCAGGGCACGGCCAGGGAACAGCTGCGCTGAGCAGCTCGCTCCCCTAGAGAAATTTCACGTGTTACGAAGAAAAAGTTGTTCACGGCAAACGCTGTTTCCTCTTCCCCTGCGTGGCCTGTGGCTCTCTGTCCCTCCTTGCAGAGCTCCCAGCAGTTGCTGGTTACACAGCACCAGCAGGGCTGCCAACTGGGTTGAGTTGGTACGGGGAAAAGAGCCCGAGGGCAGGAGTGCAGGGAGTGACCCTGTCAGCACAGAGCTGGCCTCTGAAGAGCGACTGTCCCATCCCACAGCGCAGCTCGGATTCCAGCGGCCTGCACCTTGGCCAGAACCATCTGGGTTCCTCTTCCCTTTGCGTTATGAATTGGGAACAGGGTGGTACTTCCTATTCCGCTCGTGAGGTAGGGGAATAATTGGGTTCATTTGCTCTTTTTTTTTTACATAAGTGAAGAATAAATTTGCCATTAGAATTTAGACAAAACCTCACCGGAGTTTTTAACGGTGAAAAGGAGGCTACACCTAAGTAAACTTCCTGGTTTCTGTGAGCTGCAGCTTGCACTGGTGGTTTTTTCCCCTTCCTAAGAATAAAGTAACAATAGTTATCAGAAACATTAATGCCACTGAGGAATCCAGGGAAAGGCAGAATGAACACAGCAATACTTTATTTGTCTTTGTGCGTGTGGATTTGATGGCCAAAAAGGAAGAGGCCCCAAGGGCTCCTTAGTATGCAATTAATATTTTGGCCAGAAAAGCAGCAGATTGTTTCAGTATGCTTACATGTTATGACATCATATTCCAGTAAAATTATAATGAACACAATTTTTGTTTGTCTCCGTGGCAAAGCAAAATGAGTTTTCTAATTGTCAACAGACCTTCGTGATTTATTTAATTACAGTGGCGCCCACTCACACCAACTTAGTTAAGGTCCGTCAGCATTTCTGTTATGAACCCCTATTTTTAGGGGTTTATAACTCGTTGTAAATATTTGCTCACTGCTGAAACTTGGCACTCAAGGTCAAAGCCGTAGAGCAAATATCCTTTTTCAGGTCGAATAATTCTGAAGCGGTACCAATGGCCTTATCTGAAAAGTAGATTTAGAGGAAATGAAACCCTGCTTCCCAGACCTCTCATTTGAGGGATCTTCTTAAGCATCTCAAGTGTCCAGAAGAGCCAGATGAAAATTAACTTGTTTTAGTAGGTTATATGTGAGTGGTTGTTATAGTATTATCCTTGATGACTTTTTTTTTTTTCCTACCAGTTGAATGTATCATTTCACATCTCCTTTTGCTGCCTTCTAATCTGTCAGTTGGCTGTGTCTGTCCGCTCATGGTCTGAGGATGGTGTGCCAGTATCACCTGGGTGTATGTTTACCTAAGGATTTCCTCCAAAGGAAAATCCTAGCCTTTGTAGCTGCTGTGTCGAATGCAGGGAGGTGCATATTCTTTAAATGTAGGTACTTTTAAAACTTGCAGAGACCTAACGAGTCAGTACGTGAAGCTTTGCTCTTGGAAATCCTGACTGGTTCAGTCCTGGGGGGCTGAACAGAGTGCTGGAGGGCCCGGGAGTGTTAAGACTGACATGTAGGTGTTCTTCTGATAGAAAATATTGTGTTGATATTACTGTGTAATTTTCGCAATTATATTTTGCAAAGTATTATTATTATTGCATAATACTTAGCAAATGTGATAGGAATATTGATAACCAGATTATGACTGTTTTCAGTCCTTCTTAGTAACCCAAATGTGCATCCTGCCTGCTCCGTTTCACCACCCAGCAGATTCCCTTCCCCAGAAGGGTTATCAAACACTGGGATGCTCTGCCCAGGGCAGTGGGGGAGTCGCTGTCCCTGGGGGCATTGGAATGGAACACGGTTTAGTGGT